>MU226225.1:2793363-2818760 GCA_018584345.1 Thuja plicata
GGATCATTGTATAGGATGTGATAATTATTATTATGCTCCATCATTTTATCTTGGTGATTTTTTGTGACTTGATTATTTATGAGGAGTATTTTGTGGCTTTGAATTTGGCTTTTGTTTAGGTCTTTTGGTTATATCATTAGGGTAGATTATCTAGTATAATAGAGGGGAAGTGACTTTCAATGAGCATCGGGGACCTCAAGTGGATGCTAGGATCACTCATTGTAAGATTACTTTATAAGTGATAACTTGATGAAATTAATTGAGAGAGAAAATTAATAAGATAAATATGTGCCTCTCCCATGCCTGGAGTGCTAGTAGAGGCTAAGGATGGGAGTGGGAGAAGGTGCTTAATTGATGTCTTGGATGGATAGAATACTTGTCTGTATGAAAGGATTGCTGAGCTGCATATGGTCACTTGAGTGTCGGGGTCCAGAGAGGCTGCTAGGTCAAAGATCAAGGGTTAGACGTATGTGATGATACTTCCCTATATGTTTTCTAGGTTTCTACATGATTTTTGGTACACTTGTTGGTCTCTTGATCTTTTATACTTTAAACCTTGAATCTTCTTGTTACCCTTTTATCCAGTGTACCTTTACATAAGTTTTTCTTGTTGGTTGTTTCCCTTGTGTGTGGGCATGTTGTTATCTCCTCAACATGGTAGGAGTTGACCTTTGGTTCCATGAGGTCAGGTGATAGTGATTCTTATTACCATTGAGATCCGATGTTCATGAATTTTGCTAGGATGATCCTTGTTTCACTTCTTCCTTCTTTCTCTTATCTTTCTTATGTTGTATACTTGTATCATTATATCATTTGTGACATTCTTGGATATTGTATTATACTTTATATTTTTTTATCACATACCTTGTGACTTGTGCAGTGGATGTTGGTTTTTTATGTATACCTTATGGTATCAGTTTTATCTAGGTTTCATTTATGTGATGTACTTGTTATTATTTTGTATTATGGAGATTGTATATGTTTATTGTATTTTGTAGATTAGTTAACTTATGTAATTTTACATCATGGAACCCTCAGAATTTGTAATATATAAATGAGTTATATGTATGTGTATGTATTGTCTTATGTTATATTGCTTCCGCATTCTTATTCTTTATCAATTGTAAACTCTTAAAAAAATCATTTTGTAAATTTAGTACCATGCTTTAGATTAATTTATCGTGGGTTCCTTGGCAGGGCATTACATTTCCCATCAATAAATTTTAATTGATTACCTCTATACACCAGTTGTCCAACACTAAAAAAATTATTCTTAAATCCATCAACAAGTAACACATCGTCAATATTAGTCTTTCCATCCAAAGAAATAGATCCACCTCCAATGATAAGCTTAGGAGTGTTGTCACCAAATCTCACAACACCACCATCATACTTGGTTAGCTTAACAAATTTATTTATATCTCCAGTCATATTATGTGAACAACCATTATCTATGAAGCATTCAGATTTATTTTCAACATGTAACACTAGGGCTCTCTTTTCATGAATAATTTCATCATCCTTGATAGAAATAAATCCAATCTCATCATAATCAATAGTATCATCATCGGAAACACCTTCAATAGCATAGTAACATTTCTTATCCTTAGAATACTTACCTCTATAAAAATTAGATTTATGCTTAGGAACCCTTGTAGGACATCTAGATGCGAAGTGACCAATCTTATTGAATGAAAAATAATTTAGATGTAACTTTCCTTCAAACTTACCCTTACCTCTCTTTTCTCTTCGATCGATCTGGGCCATAATTTTATCTACCTTAGTTTCTTCTTCCGATATCTTTTCCTAGTCATCAGCATATTAACAAGGCTCTTTTCGCAAGTCACTACTGCTAGTGCTCACAATCCCTAATAAAGTCTTTCTATTTTATGCATAGTTTCCTTGAATTTTTTATCAACCTTAGGTAATGAATCTCCTAGCTCCACGATCTAAAAATTAGTTAATTTTTTAATAAACATCTTTCTTTTCAATTTTGTAGTCAAAGGTATGATCTTCTCTATAACTTGCACTTTAGTTTTGTAGACAAGTGTCAAAGATCTCAGAAATTTTGCAATCACTTCATATTCATTTTATGTTCCTCCAAAGTTTCTAATGCCAATAAAAACCTCTCTAACTCTTTGTACATATGTTATAATGTTATCATCATCTTTATTTTTCATATTTTCCATCCTTGTCTTCCAGTTTTGCAACTTCGCCTACTTAGTAAACTTATCTCCTTCATATAGTACTTCAAATCTTGACCAAATTTTATGTACAAAATCCAAGTCTTTAACCTCTATAAATTCACATTCAGAGAGCACACTAATCAATGCTTCTCTTATAACTATACTATAAGAAAATGACATATTTTCATCATCAATAGATTTATCCAATTTGTTAGCACTTTTTCTTGTACAATCAATATATAACAATAAATTCTTGACTCTAATATTCCCAATTCAGATTCATACATAGAAAAGGATAATTAACAAGGATACATTCCTTCTACACTTCAAGTTCCACAAACTTAAGCGGGTTCACCTATCTTCTGATTCACTGCTTCATATGGAAGGATTTATAATCCTTCTTCTTTTTAACTTTTTTGACTTAGGAAGGTTAACCTATTTATTCTCTCTCTAAGGAATCACCATGATGAACTATATTTCTCAATACAATTAGCTAGACATGTATATATTATAGATAATAGAAAGTAAAATATTATTCAATATTTGATTGATTTGATGATAAGAACTACTTATCACAACTTGACCAGTGCCTAATCGCGGGTGAGGAGTCGTAGTAAAACATACATTCACCTAAGAAAAATAATTAAAACACAAATAAAATCTCAGATAGAACACCTTACAAACTATCCTCTCACTCTCATACCTTTGTATCAAATTCCTACATTGAAACCCTAACCCTCTGGAACTATTTGCAAGATTTAAACCCTCCTTGAAAACAACTCACAAATAACAACACAGTTACCTTATAAATGGTACATTTAAAATGCCTTACAAATTAAACATACAAGAGCTGAATGTAAATGTAAAAAGACATTAGTGATTTGAAATTGGAAATTGCATTATATTTTATTAATAGTATCATGACTTCAATACATTCAAATTGACTGAAAACTTGAAACTTAGACACAATTCAAAAGCTTGCCTCGCAGTTTTGATTTTACCATCCTTTACAATATCTTACAACTTTATATTTATAGTTAGCATTAGTCATCTTGGAATCCTTAAAGATCAAGGATGCAACAAGCTTCGGATGACTAAGATGAGAGACAAAACTCATATTCAAATAAGAAAAAATAATAAGTGGATAGAATAACCACTTTTGCTACAAGATATTCTAAGTACTTTTGTCTTTTGACCGCCTGGTGATTGTAACTGCTTCAAATTTTCTCAGAGACAATCATCTAGAATTTTTTATCTTTAATCTTGTTGATCCAAGACCTTTTATCTTCCCCTGTCTTATTCAAACTATTGGGATATATTGTCATATGTCACCTTTCATACATTATGCTCTTCTCCTTGATCAACTGCTTGATACTTGTCCCTCCAGGAAGTGTAAATTTCATCACTTGGCCAAGTAAATCCAATGACTTCATCCTTTTTTTTGTTCATCTCACCCCAGCTGGCACTTTCCCTCTTGATCTCTTCTTTCTAGAATTAAAAAAATTCTCTGGCTCTGTTAATGATGTTTATAGTTTGAACAAACAATACGGTGCTTTCCAAGGTAATGATGCTATGTGTCCTAGTTATTATTATTTCTTTTATTTTCCTTATCCATAGTGACTCATTATTTATATCACCACTCTTTTTGAATAGGTTGGAATACATCTCATACCTATCCTTTGAAAATTCTCTTCTCAAGGTTTCTATCTTTTCGATGATAGTGCTTCTTTTGACATCCATGCATGTCATCAACTTTAGGCACTTGTAAGTACTGGTTAAAATAATATCAACATTATTTTTCTCCTTGGATAAGGAATAAAATAATTTCAAATCAGCCCCTTTTCCCTTCCATCTATCCATGACCAAGCCCCATTGATCTTTGTCTGCATCATACTCACTTATTATGCTAATAATTTTCTTTCCTAGCAAATAAAGAGTAGAAAGATTCACTTCCCTAGCACAGCTCATGAGGATGGAGTATATCTTATCAGAGTATCTTTTTTTAACCCATTCTTCTTCTTTTTTTTATGCTAAGGATTCCTCAATATCTTTCTTACTGTCCTCTTTTCATGTTTTCCTTTCAGCAACCAATCTATCTCTTCCCAATCCCACATCTACTTGGGTAACAGGACTTGATGGCATAGGAGAAGGGGGATAAGTTATGAATGTGCTGGATGATGAGGGTTGGTAGGGATCTTGTGTAATCATCATTTGGGGAAAAAAATGTTATGATTGCCTACCTTCAAAGATAGAAATTTTCGTATCTTTCTCAATAGATTTTATTTTTTCCTCATTGTAAGCACCTAGAACCTTCTCAAATTTTTCACTCGGGATTTTGAGTTTATTTTCTAATCTTTGGGATACACTTAACCCAAACTTAGTAGATTCTAATGTTATAATTTCTGCTTCAACAACTTTTGTTTCTGCAACTCTCTGTACCAAAAGGCTGCCTGAATGTTCAGCTTGATTGTCCTCACCAGTGGTCTTGGGGGTTCTTTTCATTAATTTCCACATAACCAGGGCTGCATGATCTTCACTGAACTTTAATCCTTTTGGAGCTTGTTGTATTTCTACTTTAGTGGTATGAATAGTCTTAGTCTCTTTCTTAAAAGCATCAAAAACAATAGCATCAGCTATGTCCCATTCTGGGAGTATCAATACTCCTTCCTTGACCATCTCTCTGCCTTCTTTAGGAGTTATCTTTTCAAACCTGGATAACATCTCATGTTTTACTTCATTTTCAATTTCCTCTTTATCTCTATTAGGTTGTTCTTCCCTCTTTTGTTGGCATTTATTCTTGAATTCATCAATATGAATTCTCCACAAGAATTGCAAAAATGCTCTTGCTCTAACAAAATTGTCATCAGAAAGGAATTTATCACTTTCCTATTGTGTCAATGGATCCAAATCTTTACCAGCATACTCTGCCACTGTTAAATCCAACTGAGCATGTTTTGGCTCTTCAAGCATCCCTTCCTGCAATTCCTGAGTTGTGACATAAATTTGCCCAGTATTTCCCATTTGTACTAGTTGTTGAGTTATATCTTGTTCCTCCATGTGTAGTAGAGATTGGGAAGGAGAATAAATTTTTTCATGTTGTTTTTTTCGCCCTTCTTCTATTTTTTCATTTTGGGGGATGGCAATATTTGAAAACTAGAATCCAGTGGACTTTTCCCTTTTGGATCAATGGTCTTTCCACCTGTTGGCAAAATTGTGTTGTATCCATCCATTTGTATACTACATATTCTCCTGGTGGAATATTTCTATCAGGGAATTCCCTACCTAGAATTTCTTTGGCCTTTTCTGGCTCTATTTGCAAAATATTGTCTCTCTTCTCATTTAATGCCTGCATAATCTCTTCAAACATGTCCATTAAAGACTCAATTTTCTTAGCCCATGGCTGAAATTCCCTTAAAGGGTCACTCAATTTATCAACATGGTGTATAAAATCAAGACTTTTCTTATATGTCAACCATTTTTCCTTCTTTATCTCCTGGTTTATCAAGTCAAATTCATTTCTAACTATATCTTATAGAAATTTGAATTGATGATTCAACACTACACACTTTGTCTTTTCCCTGAACATATCCTTAATAAATGCCTCTGGGTCAACACACCTAGATATTGTAGTGGTCAAATTGTAGGTTTTCAAAAAATCCTGCAGGTGTTTCCATCCTCCCTTGGTGATAATAAATTGATGAGCAATTGTGACTAAAGGAAAAATAGTTCCTTTTCCTCTTCATGTTAGTGCATCCTCTTGCAAGCCTCCAATCTATCTTAAGACCTCTGATAATCCTATCTTAAGGGGTATTCTGTAGGGTAATATGTTTGGAACTCCCCTGAAGCCATAGACCCTAAATACTATTGATACTAGATAAGGGATAACATCACCCTAGTTATGTACCATATTAAGTTCTTGGTCATATTATTTTGGCCTCAAGAATTTTAATAGTGCTACAGGAATCCTCGGATCATCCTTCAGCAACAATGCCCTAAGTCTAGAAGAAAAATATCAGTAAAAATTGATGTAACTTGCTTCTTTATTTTCCCAAGTCATATCTATATTCCACAATTGTACAGGCATGATTTCATCATCCTTAACTCTTATCAGTTCCATCTCCTTTTTTAAATAATCATCTCCTTTATATCGAAACACATGCATTAGCAGGGAGTACCATGCAAAAGGTCTGGTTACCTTCGTGTTCTAGATACCTATCAATCCTTCATGAATTAGGTCTACAATGTATGGAGCAAAATCAAAAATTATTGCTAGATGGGAATGAAAAATATGGACCAACATGAGCATATAATGAATGGGAATTGCAATTTCTTCATCATCTCCACAGACTTGGCAAAGATCCCTATATACCGATTTGGCCTTTAGTGTAAATAGTCAAGTTTGAATGGCTCTTTGGTATTAGGCCCTACCAGAACCAAATCCCCAACTGTGCCAAAATATTTTTTTAGGGGTCCTTCTCTGAAGTATTTTCTTTGGGCTTGGTATACTTCTTTCAATTGATCAAATTCAATCTTATCCATAGAATTATTTTGATCATTTAATTTGAAAGCCTCCCTAATTTCTTCTACAGTCACCTTTATCAAGATTTTCCCATTTTTATCCCTGACCACTCTAGATATGATGTCATAATTCCTAGCTATGCATACAAGCATGTCCATGTCCATGAAAATTCTAGGCACTACCAACTTTCCTACATCGAATTGCCACACATTACTATTTAGGGGACTAGCATAAATATCTAACCAAAAAGTACCTTAAATAAAGCCAAACCAGTCATACCTATTTTAGAATCTTTAACAAACTGGCCCAAATCATACAAACCTTCAACTATTCTCAAATGTGGATCCTTAGGGACTAATTCCTTTGTTTTAGACGCATCATTAGTTGACATATTCAACTATTGCAGCAAGTCATCACATACATTTCTATCCTTATAATTTAATTTTCCTAAGAATTCCCTTCTGGGTAGCATTGTGAATTTAGGGTTTCACAGTCTAACATTTGATAATTTCAATAATAAAACCCTTCTTTTACTACACACCCTATAAATTCCTTTCAAATTTCTTATGACCCAGAAATAGAAGTATTAGAAAATTACCAATTCCGCAGGAAGCTCAAAAATTTGGATGTGATCACTACAACCCTTTTCCACTCTGCAACCTTTGTCAATTATGCAAAATGACTTGAGTGATCGATAAGATAACAATCCCATCATTTTGAAGAATTAAATTTTTACTGGGAAAAGACACCCGTTCACCTTTACTTCTCCCGAGTTTAATTCTTGGCGTCCTATTGTTGAAATTTATTACTTCTATATTTTAAAATAGAACCGTCGATTTCACTGGCTTTTCCTCATATCGGACGGTCTATAGAAAATCCTCCACAAAATTCATCTCCTTAGACACATGGCATCACAGCGTGTTCCCTTGAAGAATATATCTCAATCACTTTTGATCTAAGGCTTTGCGCCAGTCATTCGATCTTTTTTAACTCGACCGATCTTTACTTAACTCTACATTGCTATGGGGTCCCATCAACTTTGACATGCGTCATCACGGAACTTTCCCTTGATAGTTAAAGATCAGCTAATTTATGCTTAAGGCTTTATGCCAACTGTTGGATCTTCTCGATCTTTATTGACTTTAATCACATTTATAATCCACGGCCTTGATCTGCAAAGACACATGGAAGCATGGTGCATTCCCTCATTGGTTAAAGAAACACCATATTTTATCTAATGCTTTGTGCCAGTCGTTAGATTTTCATCAACTTAACCAATCGTTATTCAGCCAGCTATTTACCAACTACAATTTTCAAAGTACACAGTAGGACACATGTCATCATGGTGTGTTCCCTTGATGGATAAAAGTATTTCATCTTATGATTGAGGCTTAACACTAGTCGTTAGATCTTCATGGAGATAGCATTGATTTATCATATCCTTTATTAAATCGATGGGCCCACTGATTTTCCAGGTGTCACCATGATGCTTTCCCTTGATGAGTAACTCAACAACATGCTTTTCATGAGGCTTTACGACCACCGTAGGATTAGATATAACTTTTCCTATGTTTAACTTTACCTTTATGATGACACTCTATCCCACCTTGGACATGCGTTGCAATGGCACTTTCCATTGAAGCTAATCTTCATTCATCTTTCATCTACAGGCAAAGCATGGGCCATTAGATAAAATTTGATCTACGATGATTTCACAACTTGCATTTCAACTATGACTGAATTGGCCAGATACACGTGTCATCATGGCACCTTCCCTTAAAGAGTAAAAATCAATCATCTTCATCTTGAGGCAATGCAAGAACCGTTAGATTAAGAAACACTTGCACGACACATGATAAAAGGAAATAAAATGCTCACGTACTTTTAAACTTTGGGAATTATTAACACTTAAGACTTAGGATAAAATAAAAATGGCCCCATTCAAAAAGAAAACATGGTTAAAAGATCACTTAAGTGACTGAAAAAAGTAACTTGAAAACAGAACCTTCCAAGAACGTTTAGGGTTTTTTTTCAAATTCAAACAAATTACAACCCTAGACTTAGGGTTTCCATCAATTTAGGAGTTGGGTGCAACATTTTACAGGGAAAATTAGCATCACTATGAATAAGATTTGACATTTTTGGCAAGATGACCACTTGGGAATAAAAATTTTAGGATAAAACCTTAAAACATGAAATATTACCAACAGTGGCTCTCTCTAAGGCTGCTTAAACACCAGATTATAGAAAGGATATAGATCTCTAGAAAAGCATACCAAAACTGCACTAACCTATTACTGGAAACAAACACACAATAGAAAAAAACACACAACAAAAACAAACACACCTATACATATGATACAACACTACTGTGCATGGAGAAATTTTTTTTGAGAAAATATGAATCGTTTCCACAAGTTTGACAGATAACAAAAGGCCCCAACCACATTGATTCAAGATTTTTATGTTTTCCTTTGTCTTCAGCCCTAGCATTCTATTGCAATACCAAGTGGCCAGGCTGAAATTTTCTTTCATTATCCCTTTTATCAAAAAAATATTTCATCTTTTGTTTCATTTTGATATTTTCCCTCTGACTTTCTGTCCTTACTTCATCCAATTCTACTAACTGAACCATTCTTTCTTCCATGGGTTCAAAGACTTCAGTCTCTTCATCTTGGATAAATTTATAAATTGGAAGCAAATTATTGCCATGAATTCTTGATTGAACACCATATACTAATTCAAAGGGAGACTTTCCGATGGCCTTTTTGACAGTGATTCTATCTTCCCAAAGGGCAAGTTTTAACTTCATATTCTAGACTCTTTTATTACCTTCCAAGATCTTTTTCAAAATTTTCAAGAGATTCTTATTGTTGGATTATGCCTGACCATTGGCTTGTGGATGGTATGGGGATGAATAAGACATAAAAATTCCCATATTAGATTAGAAAACAATAAATTCTTTAGATCTGAAACACATGGAATTGTCTATTACCAATTTGATGGGAACACCAAATCTTGTAATTACATTGTTCATCAAAAAGTCAATGACAATTGTATTTGTTTCCCTTTTAGTTGGAACTTCCTCTACCTATTTTTTAAAATAGTCAGTTACCAATAGAATCCAACTATGGCCTCCACTTGATTTCTTAGCAAACTCTCCAATGAAATCCATTCCCCACATGGAAAAGCGGGCTTCCGCCACTACAGGGTTCAATGATAAAGCTCTTGAAAATGTCATTTTGCTTGAAAATCTTAGACATGGCTTACATTTTCTGACAAAAGTATAAGCATCTTGGAACAAATAAGGCCAATAGTACCCTGCTCTCAAAATTTTATGAAATGTTGATCTGGAAAAGTAATGCCCTCCACACATTCTAGCATGCATTTCCTTCAAAATATTTTCTGATTGTCCTTTGTCAAGACATAACAGCAGGATCCCATCTCTATTTTTCCAAAATAAATCACCATGCAACAAGACATATTTCTGAGTCTGTAATCTCAGACTCCTCCTTTGGTTATCTCTTAGGTCATTTGGACACTTAGCATTTTTAAAAAAAAATACAATGTTAGTGTACCAGGGTTGCATTTCAATACTTATAAGACAATTTTCACATGTATTAACATTGTTGATCTAAACTAAGTCCAAATTTTCTTCTATCATTAGCTTTTCCAGTCCCAACCCTCTTACCAACTTTGTGATGTGGATTTCTAGATCAAATTCCTGAACTTTATTCATCCACTCGCATCTCTTCCATGTTACCTCATTTTGGACAAAAATATCTTTAACAACAGCATGAGGAACATATGCATTCACCTTTTCACATACTAGATAAGGCCTAAAAGCCTTGACTACTTTTACCAAGGCATAAGACTATTTTTCCATCAATTGATAGTTCAACTCAGCTGACTATAAAGATTTGCTAAAAAATGCTATTGGATGTTCAAATCCCTCATCATCCTTCTGCAATAGGACTGCAACAATAGTATGGAAAGAAGAAAATGTGAATAAAGAAAAAGGTTTATTATAATCATGGGACACTAAGATAGGGGCTTCTTGGATGGCTTGTTTTATTTTTTCAAAGGCTAATTATGCCTCTTGATTCCACTCAAATTTTACATCCTTTTTCAGCAACTTGACAATGGGCTTGACCAATTCTACGAAATTGGCAATAAATCTCCTGAAAAAATTGATTTTCCCTAAAAATTATTGTATACCTTTCAATTTTTTGGGAGCAAGTACCTTCTAAATAGCCTCAACTCTTTCAGGATCTATTCTTACTCCCTCGTTTGACACTATGTGGCCCAGAAGTTTGCCTTCAGTAATAGTAAAGTGGCATTTCTTTAGGTTCAAAGATACCCCATATTCTAATGCTTTTATCATAACCTTCTCCAAATGGCTACAATGTTCTTCTACCCTTTTTGAAAATTTTGTTAGATCATCCCGATATACTACCATCAGAAGATCTATGAGATCTTTGAAGGCTACATTCATGGCCCTCTGAAAGGGTGCACCAGTATTTTTCAAACCAAATGGCATGCGAGAATACACATAAGTGCCCCAAGTAGTAGTTAATGTTGTCTTGAATTGTTCATCTTCTTCGACCAGCACTTGATTGTACCCTGAGAACCCATCCATCATAGACAATAAATCACATCTAGTTACTTTATGCAACATAGCCTCCATATTTGGTAGTCCATAATTATCTTTCAGTGAGACCAAATTCAAGTTTCTAAATCAAAGAACAATCTTATGTCCCCATTCTTCTTTCTCACAGGGACCAAATTAGAAACCCAAGATGAATTTCTTATAGGTTGAATTATGCTTGCATCTCTCAGCTTCATCAACTCTATCTTCATTTTGGTAGCCAGCAGTGGATTAATGGGCCTTTGTTTTTGCCTAAATGGTTTTACACCTTCTTTAAGAGGGATGTCATGCTGGAATAAGTCTTTTCTATAAGCTTTAAGATCCTCATAAGACCATGCAAAAACATTCTTATATTTCTTTAGCAACTTTATCAGATTTAATCTCACATGTTTATCCAATTTTTTTCTAATATAAACTAGCTGAGGGGAAGTCTCAAATCCTAGATTGATTTCTTCCAGATCTTCTAGGGTAGCATTGGATCTCTGGGCCATATAATTGTCATTTATGCTAAACAAGCCCTCCAATTCAACCAATCCCTTAGGGATATGATTAGTGGCCAATTGAACAACTTCTTGATCAAAGATATATTCCTTGTCATCTACAATTGCTACTAAGGACTCACAATCAATTTCTTGGCCATCATACTAATCCACAAATTGGATAAACTTGAGAATATCATCATCATCCTCAAACACTTTCCAGTTATGGAAATTATCAGGGACTACTGGTCTATTTTTCACTTCTACCAAAGATATGCCAGTAAGAGTAACATCATTGTTTTTAAGGGCAATATTTGCAAGAAAATATGCCATTATATTGTTAAATATTTCTATGCAAAGGATGTTGAAGGCATCAAAGAACTCTAACCTATCCTAGATTGCATATTTGTAAAATTTTAGCCTATCATCCTTGGTAGCATATTGGCCCCTTATTTGAGTTATGATTAACTGGGAATCTCCATGAATTTTCACACACTTGATACCATGTTTAATAGAAATATCTATTCCCAATATTAAAGCCTCATACTCAGTTGTGTTATTTTTACAATTAAAGGCTAATAGAAAAGGATACTTGAAAGAAGTACCTGATGGGGATATGAAAAAAACTCCTGCTCCTGATCCTTCTTTGGAGCACCCTCCATCAAAATATATCTGCCCCGGTCCATCTTGTTGTAACAGTAACTTATCAACAATGGGAATAGTATTTTTTAGTTGTGGTTTGATCTCTTGCACAAAACAATTATCTATGTCAATATTTATAAAACAATTTAATTGGTCAGGCATAACCATCTCCACCATGATAGATGAACGAGGTTCTCTATACAACCTGACCTCATTAACGTTTACAGCAATTGTTGCATAAGACAAATCCAACTACAATCTTCAACCAACTACTACTGTCCATTGTCTAGACAAAAGGAAACCATAATAAGGTTGAGTATCCATAACAACTATGTCCATTCTATAAGTAGCTTCTAGGAAAGTAGCAATTTTTACTTCAATATCCTTCAATGTTCCTATCATAGGAACTTCCCGATTGTCCATTGGAAAACAACTTCCAGCAGGTGTGGTGACTTGAAGTCCCAGTTCTTTCATGACATGGTATGACATTACAGTTGTTGCAGAACCAAATTCTATCATGAAATTCTTTAGCAAGAAATTATTAATAACCAAAGTGACATAAAATGGATCCACAAAAAGTGTTTCTTGATTAATTACATTACCAATGCAAATGGTGGAGATTTATTTATCTTTTCCTTTCACTTGTTCTTGCTTTTTCTTGACAGATGGAAAATATTTTTCTATCATCATTAGGAATCATGGGGACCTTATTCTGATCTGTCATAGGGATATCATCTATTCCTTTCAAAAGTGCCAATGCAGCTTCTTTATGCTCCTTTATTTTTAACATCTCCATTAATGGCACTAAAACTTTCATCTGGGTCAACACATGCTTCATATCAAAAATGGGTAATTCAAAAGATGCATCACCTATCTTCTTACCCCTTTTAGCTTTATCATTGGTCATTTTCTCCTCTAGTATCTTATCTTTTTCCTTTTGATCAGAAGAAGGATCTTCTTGTCTTGCAAATTTTTTTCTCTGCTTTCTTTGACAAGAGAGTCTGCAGCATCTTGAGGGGAATTTTTCCTGGTATATGTAGGGTGAGGTTTACTTTGAATTGGGTTCAACTCTCCTATTTCTCAAATTGTATACATTTGTTGCTTGATTTATAGCTACATCCATCAAGGACCCCTTTTCTTCATTAGTAGGAACACTGAAATGAGAATGTGACTTATCATTTCCTATTGTGTTCACAGTTACTCGTGACATAATATCGGCTTCATCATCTGGATCAGGAGCAGTTTGTGGCTTATATTTCAAATAGAATCTTTCCCCTCCATTCACAACCTGAGGGGGTGGGATACTATCTGAAAACCATGGATAAGGTTTTCTTACTGTAAACATATTAATAGTAGGGCCTTCTTTCTCTGCACCTGTTTGTTCATCCCTATCACTCATTTGATCAGATAAGGCTTGGGTTACCACACATTGATATGAAGAATGTGGCATATTGCAGGCAACACACCAAGGAGTTTTTTCAATATAATTTGTACTATTCCTTTTCAAGGGATCAAGATTTTCCTTGGCCTTTTGGTTATCTTGATCTTCAGGGATGGGATTACCATTATTCCAGTTTGTTTTGTATGGGTAAGCTCTCAAGTTAGGCCACTAGTCAAACCTTTGGTTTGGGTTTTTATTATCATGGTAACCTCCCTTGTAATTTTTTTCCATTTTAGCATTGAGATCTTTCACTGCACTTACTAATTTGTCAACATTGTTCACCTCTTTGATAGGTTTTCTAGTTTGTCCCTTTTCTTTCCAAAGTTTATTGTCATCCCACTTTCCCAATTTTCCTGATACCCTCCTATTGCTTTCAATATCAATGGCTACTTTGTAAGCTTCTCTCAAAGTCGTTGGGTTATTTTCCCTAAGTAAGTAAGACATTTTACCATAAGAAGAATTAAAATAAGTGGTCAAACATACTTCCTCATCTAGTCTTAGCACTTAGAACAATTTATTCATGGCCTTTTGGAATCTAATGTTAAAATCTTCCATATTCTCATTAGGGTGCTTCTTGATGTTATTGAATTCATTCAGCATATAGCCAGAATTCACATGTTCTCTATATTGTTCTCTAAAATATTTCACAAACTCATCCCAAGATGCAATGCTATCATTAGGTAAATTTCTAAACCAATCCCTAACATCTTCTTTTAATGATTGAACAAAAAGATTCATAATCATATCTTCATTTTCAATTTCAAAGTCAATTATCTTATCACTGAAAGCTTTAAAATGCTCTTCACAAGTCACAACATTGTTTCCTGTGAATTTGGGAATTTTGTCTCTTACCTTATTGGGGATCATATTAGGGTGACCAGGAATGCCTTCAAAGAAAAGGGCTCTATATATGTTCATGTGGACAGGTCTCCTTTGGAAATTTCCCAACACATTGTTACCACTTGGTTCAGTTGCTCCTCCTTGATTTTGAATGGGTGGGGGAACACTTTTTTCTAGGTTAGAGACTTGAATGTTTGGGCCATGACCAGTAGGTTGAGCACTTACATTTGGGCTAGAGGCTTTAACATTTGGATTCAAAGCAGAAGACTGCACTTTAGGACCAGCCCCTTGACTATTTGGAATATTTCTAGTAGATTATTTTTTTTGTTGTGTACCATGATTAACTGTCATAGAGCTACTTGCAGAAGTGTTGGTATTGGCATGTAGGAAAGCTATCTTCATTCTCATATCAGCTGCAGCAGCCTCTAATTCCAACTTCTCCAGTTTTTTGGCTAAGTCCTCTTTAGCTTTTCTAGCTTGTTCTAGCTCAAGATCAACTTAAGATATTCCTGCAAGAATGGTCATGTTCTGCTTAGGCTCTTCTATAGTCACACCAACAGCCTTTTTCTTACCCTTGTTGGGGGCATCCTTAGTGCTTGTCTTAAGTTTTGCATTCTGTTAAATCTCATATGGGTACAATTGTTTGATGACATGCCCTTCTTTCTCAAATTCATCTTTTCCAAGATTTGATGTCTTATTTGGGGCTTTCTTCCTCAAATCATCAAGATCACCGAACAAGTCTAGATTCAAACCTTTAACCTCTTCATTTAGGCTTTTAGGCTTGAGGTCATTTCTTCTGGTTTCAACCAAGAGTTCTTCTCTTTCTACCAGTAATTCATACAACTCTTACTCACTCTTCTTCCTTGCATCTTCTATTTCTATTTCTTGTTCCTTTTTTCTTCTTCTTAAAGTTAGGACCTCATCCTTTAACTTATCAGAATCATAGGAGGTTGTCCTAGCAGTAGAAGTTTCTTTTGGTGGAGCTAGATTTTCTTCTGCAGGGAAGAAACCTATATCAGTATTTTCCCCATCTCTGAAAGGAATAAAGTTTGCATCAGCTCTATAAGTGTCAATTGGCCATATGGGCCTTGCATCTTCAGATGAACATGACTTTCTCTCTAGAGCTAGGGTCTCCATCCTTCCCTTAGAGGTATTTGGGGAGTCATGTTTAGATATACCACTCTTGGACCATTCTCTCCTTCCAGGTGTATGGAGCTCTTCTCCAACATCCTTCTCAGGATTATCTTTGAAACAGGATCTAGTATTCCTTTATTGAATCATCTTTCAAAATAGACAAGTATATTCAATATGTTCAACATGCAACACTGGAGTACATAGATATTAGAGTCACCACCTCTTTGTAGAGGAAAAATATATATGTAAAATAATTGAGCAACTTGTCCCAACTTAGATTTTCTATTACAACAATAATTTTGAATGAAGCTTAAATGCAAATTTTCTTGGTAATTCCTCACCTTGATTAAACTAGTAATCTCAAGAAAACTATTCTTCACTGTCTGTATCACTGCCAATTTTCTCCACTTTGTAACTTTTGTTTGGAAAACACACACAGGATTAGACCAAAGATTGTATAGTCACCAGTCACTCTATTTGAGACAAGATCAGTATCATCTTCATAATCAAAACCTTCAAACAATGTGCAATGGAAGATAGGCAGAATAAACTTGCTTTTACACGATCATGAGGAAAAATAAACATATTCTCAATATCGCAAGGACTAACTCTTTCATGAACATGAGTCTTAGAATATTAAATTAGTCCCCAGCGAAGTCGCCAATTTGTTAGCACTTTTTCTTGTAGAATCAATATATAACAATAAATGCTTGACTCTCATATTTCCAATTTACATTCATATATAAAAAAATGCTAATTAACAAGGATATATTCCTTTGACACTTTGATTTCCACAAACTTAGGCAGGTGCACCTATCTTAAGATTCACTGCTTCACAGGGAATATTATAATGGATCAAGGATTTCTAATCCTTCTTATTTTTAAGTCTTTTGACTTAGGAAGGTTAACCTATTGATTCTCTCTTTAAGGAATCACCATGATGAACTATATTTCTCAATACAACTAGCTAGACATGTATATATTCTAGATAATAGAAAGTAAATGATTATTCAATAATTGATTGATTTGATGATAAGAACTACTTATCAGAACTTGACCAATGCCTAATCCCAGACCAGGAGTCGTAGTAAAATATACATTCACCAAAGACAAATAATTAAAACACAAATAAAATCTTGTATAGAATGCCTTACAAACTATCCTCTCACTCTCATACCTCTGTATCAATTTCTGGCATTGAAACCCTAACCCTCTGGAACTATTTGCAAGCTTTAAACCCTCAAAAGCAACTCACAAATAATAACATAGTTACCTTATAACTGGTACATTTAAAATGCCTTACAAATTAAACATACAAGAGCTAAATTTAAATGCAAAAATAAATCAGTGATTTGAAATTGGAAATTCCATTGTATTTTATTAATAGTATCATGACTTCAATACATTTAAATTGACTGAAAACTTGAAACTTAGACACAATTCAAAAGCTTGCCTCACAGTTTTGATGTTACCATCCTTTACAATATCTTACAAATTTCTATTTATAGTCAGCATTAGTCATCTTGTAATCCTTAAAGATCAAGGATGCAACAAGATTTGGATGACTAAGCTAAGAGACAAAACTTAGAGTCAAATAAGATAAAATAACAAGTGGATAGAATAACCACTTTTGCTAAAAGATATTCTAAATACTTTTGTCTTCTGACCGCCTGGTGATTATAACTGCTTAAATTTTTCTCAGAGACAATCATCTGTAATTTGTTATCTTTGATCTTGTTGATGCAAGACCTTTTATCTTCCCCTATCTTATTCAAATTTTTGAGAGATATTTTCATCTGTGGCCTTTCATACATTATGCTCTTCTCCTTGATCAACTGCTTGATACTTGTCCCTCCAGGAAGTGTAAATTTCATCACTTGGCCAAGTAAAGCCAATGAATTCATCCTTTTTTTTTTATCTCACCCCAACTGGCACTTGCCTTCTCAATCTCTTCTTTCTAGAATTAGAAAAACTGTCTGGCTTTGTTAATGATGTTTATAGTTTGAACAAACAAAGTTGTGTTTTCCAAGGTAATGATGCTATGTGTCCTAGTGGTTATTGTTTCTTTTATTTTTTTTAGCCATAGTGCCTCATTATTTATATCACCACTCTTTTTTAATAGGTTGGGATACATCTCATACCTATCCATTGAAAATTCTCTTCTCAATGTTTCTATCTTTTTGACAAGGGTGCTTCTTTTGACATCCATGTCTGTCATCAACTTTAGGCACTTGTAAGTATTGGTTAAAACAATATCACCATTATTTTTCTCCTTGGATAAGGAATAAAATAATTTCAAATCAGCCCCTTTTCCCTTCCATCTATCCATGACCAAGCCCCATTGATCTTTTTTTGCATCATACTCACTTATTATGCTAATATTTTCCTTTCCCAGCAAATAAAAAGTAGCAAGATTTACTTCCCTAGCGCGCCTCATGAGGTTGAAGTATATCTTATCATAGTATCTCTATTTAACCCATTCTTCTTCTTCTTTATACACTGAGGATTCTTCAAAATATTTCTTACTGGCCTCTTCTAATCTTGTCCTTTCAGCAACCAATCTATCTCTTTCCAATCCCACATATGCTTGGGTAACAGGACTTGATGGCATAGGAGAAGGGGGATAAGTTATGAATGGGCTGGATGATGAGGGATGGTAGGAAGCTTGTGTAAATATCATCTAGGTAAAAAAATGCTCTGATTGCCTACCTTCCAAGATATCAATTTTCTTATCTTTCTCAATAGATTTTATTTTTTCCTCATTGTAAGCACCCAAAACCTTCTCAAAATTTTCACTTAGGCTTTTGAGTTTATTTTCTAATCTTTGGGATACACTTAACCCAAACTTAGCAGATTCTAATGTTATACTTGCTGCTTCAATAGCTCATGTTTCTGCAACTCTCTGTACCAAAAGGCTACCTGAATGTTCATCTTGAGTGTCTTCACCAGTTGTCTTGGGGGTTCTTTTCCTTAATTTCCACATAACCAGGGCTGCATGATCTTCACTGAAATTTACTCCTTTTGAAGCTTGTTGTATTTTTTCTTTAGTGGTATGAACATTCTTAGTCTCTTTCCTGATAGCATCAAAAACAATAGCATCAGCTATGTCCAATTCTAGGAGTATCAATAATCCTTCTTTCTTGACCATCTCTCTGCCTTCTTCAGGAGTTATCTTTTCAAACCTAGATAATATCTCATGTTTTACTTCATTTTCAATTTCCTCTTTATCTCTAGCAGGATGTTCTTCTTTCTTTTTTGGCATTTATTCTTGAATTAATCAATATAAATTCTCCACAAGAATTGCAAAAATGCTTTTTCTCTAACAAAATTGTCATTAGAAGGAAATTTATCACTTGCTTGTTGTGTCAATGGATCCAACTCTTTACCAGCATACTCTACCACTATTAAATCCAACTGACCATGTTTTGGATCTTCAGGCATCCCTTCCTGCAATTCCTGGGCTATGACATATATTTTCCCAGTATTTCCCATTTATACTAGTTGTTGAGCTATAGCTTGTCCATCCATGTGTAGTGGAGATTGGGAAGGAGAATAAATTTGTTCATGTTGTTGTTGTTGTTTTCCTTCTTCTATTTTTTTCCTTTTGGGGGATGGCAATGTTTGAACACTAGAATCTAGTGCCCTTTTCCCTTTTGGATCAATAGTCTTTCCACCTGTTGGAAAAATTGTGTTGTATCCCCTCCATGTGTATACTACATATTTTCCTGGTGGAATATTTCTAGCAAGGAATGCCCTGCCCAAAATTGCTTTGGCCTTTTCTGGATCTATTTGCAAAATATTGTCTCTCTTCTCATTTAATGCCTGTATAATCTCTTCAAATGTATCCATTAAAGACTCAATTTTCTTAGCCCATGGCTAAAATTCCTTTAAAGGGTCATACAATTTATCAAAATGGTGTATAAAATCAAGGCTTTTATTATATGCCAACCATTTTTCCTTCTTTATCTCCTGGTTTATCAAGTCTAATTCATTTTTGACTATATCTTCTGGAAAGTTGAATTGATGATTCAACACTAC
This sequence comes from Thuja plicata, assembly GCA_018584345.1. Lineage (NCBI taxonomy): Eukaryota > Viridiplantae > Streptophyta > Pinopsida > Cupressales > Cupressaceae > Thuja > Thuja plicata. Next base: position 2,813,291 of record MU226225.1, read on the forward strand.
ACACTTTGTCTTTTCCCTAAACATATCCTTAATAAATGTCTCTGGGTTAGGACACCTAGATATTGTAGTGGTCAAATTGTAGGGTTTCAAAAAATCCAACAAGTGTTTCCATCCTCCCTTGGTGATAATAAATTGATGAGAAATTGTGACCACGAGAAAAATAGTTCCTTTTCTGCTTCCTATTAGTGCATCTTACTGCAAGCCTCCAATCTGTCTTAAGACCTCTGCTAATCCTATCTTAAGGGGTACTCTGTAGGGTAATATGTTTGGAACTCCTCTAAAACCATAGACCCTCAATACTGTTGATACTAGATAAGGGATAACATCACCCCAGTTATGTACCATATTAATTTCTTGGTCATATTCTTTTGACCTCAAGAATTTTAATAGTGCTACATGAATCCTTGTATCATCCTTCAGCAACAATGCCCTAAGTCTAGCAGAAAAATATCTATCAAAATTGATGTAACTTGCTTCTTTATTGTCCCAAGTCATATCCGCATTCTACAATTGTACAGGCATGATTTCATCATCCTTGACTCTTATCAGTTCCTTCTCCTTTTCAAAATAATCAGCTCCTTTATACAGAAACACCTGCATCTACAGGGAGTACGATGCAAAAGGTCTGGTTACCTTCATGTTTTGGATACCTATCAATCCTTCATGAATTAGGTCTATAATGTATGGAGCAAAATAAAAAATTATTGCTAGATGGGGAAGCAAAATCTAGACCATCATGAGCATATAATGAATGGGCATTTCAATTTTTTCATCATCTCCACAAACTTGGCAAAGAGCCCTATATACTAATTTGGCCTTAAGTGTAAAATAGTCAAGTTTGAATGGCTCTTTGGTATTAGGCCCTACCAGAACCAAATCCCCAACTATGCCAAAATATTGTTTCAGGGTTCCTTCTCTGAAGTATTTTCTTTGGACTTGGTATACTTCTTTCAATTGATCAAAGTCAATCTTATCCATAGAAGTATTTTGATCATTTAGTTTGAAAACCTCCGTAATTTCTTCTCCAGTCACCTTTATCAGGATTTTCCCATTTTTATCCCTAACCACTCTGGATATGTTGTCATAATTCCTAGCTATGCATACAAGCATTTCCATGTCCATGAAAATTCCTGGCACTACCAACTTGCCTACGTCGAATTGCCACACATTACTATTTGGGGGACTAGCATTTCTCTGACTAAAAAGTACCTTAAATAGAGCCAAACTAGTCATACCTATTCTAGCATCTTTAACAGACTAGACCAAATCAAAGAAACCTTCAACTATTCTCAGACTCGGATCCTTAGGGACTAATTCCTTTGTTTTAGATGCATCATTAGTTGACATAATCAACTATTGTAGCAATTCATCACATACATTTCTATCCTTATAATTTAGTTTTTGTGAGAATTCCCTTCTGGGAGACATTATGAATTTAGGGTTTCACAGTCTAATAATTGATAATTTCAATAATAAAACCCTTCTTTTACTTCACACCCTATCAATTCCTTTCAAATTTCTTATGACCCAAAAATACAAGTATCAGAAAATTACCAATTCCGCGGGAAGCTTGAAAATCTGGATGTGATCACTGTAACCCTTTTTTGCTCTGCAACCTTTGTCAATTATGAAAAATGACTTGATTGATCAATAAGATAAATATCTTGTCATTTTGAAGCATTAAATTTTAACTGGGAAAAGACACATGTATTCCATTACTTCTTCTGAGTTCAATGATTGGTGTCCAACTGTTGAAATTTGTTACTTCTATATTTTAAAACAAAACCGTCAATTTCACCTACTTTTCCTCATATCGGATGGTCTATAGAAAATCCTCCGCAATGTTCATCTCCTCAGACACGTGGCATCACAGCGTGTTCCCTTGAAGAATATATCTTGATCACTTTTGATCTAAGGCTTTGTGCCAGCCATTAGATCCTTTTTAACTCGACTGATCTTTACTTAACTCTACATTGCTATGGGGTCCCATCAACTTAGACACGTGTCATCACAACACTTTCCCTTGATAGTTAAAGATTAGCTACTTTATGCTTAATGCTTTACGAAAACCATTGGATCTTCTTGATCTTTATTTACTTTAATCGCCTTTATAATCTATGGCCTTGATCTGTATAGACACATGGCAGCATGGCACATTCTCTCATTGGTTAAAGACACACCATCTTTTATCTAAGGCTTTGCGCCAGCCATTAGATTTTCATCAACTTAACCAATCTTTATTCAGCTATTTGTTTACCAACTGCGGTTTTCAAAGTACACAATGGGATACATGTCATCATGGCGCATTCCCTTGATGGATAAAAGTCTTTCATCTTATGATTGAGGGTTAATGCCAGCTGACAAATCTTCATGGAGATAGCATTGATTTATCATATCCTTTATTAAATTGATGGGCCCACTGATTTTCCAGGTGTCACCATAGCACTTTTCCTCATTGAGTAACTCAACAGCATCTTTGTCATGAGGCTTTACAACCACCGTAGGATTAGATCTAACTTGTCCTCTGTTTAACTTTACCTTTATGATGACACTCTGGCCCACCTTGGACATGCATCGCAATGGCACTTTCCCTTGAATGTAATCTTTGCTCATCTTTCATCTACAGGAAAAGCATGGGCCATTAGATAAAATTTGATCTATGGTGATTTCACAACTTGCATTTCAACTGTGACTAAATCGGCTAGATACACGTGTCATCATGGCGCATTCCCTTGAAGAGTATAAATCAATAATCTTCATCTTGAGGGAATGTGAGAACTGTTAGATTAAGAAATACTTGCACGACACATGATAAAAGGAAATAAAAGGCTCGCGAGCTTTTAAACTTTGGGAATTATTAACACTTAAGACTTAGGATAAAATAAAAATAGCCCTATTCAAAAAGAACACATGGTTAAAAGATCACTTAAGTGACTAAAAAAAGTAACTTGAAAATAGAACCCACCAAGAACGTTTATGGTATTTTTCAATTTCAAACAAATTACGACCCTATACTTAGGCTTTCCATCAATTTAGGAGTTGGGTGCAACATTTTACAGGGAAAATTAGCATCACTGTGAATAATATTTGAGATTTTTGGCAAGACGACCACTTGGGAATAAAAGTTTTAGGATAAGACCTGAAAACATGAAATATTACCAACACAGTTCATCTTCAGTCTTAACCAAATCATCTCTCTTTTTAATCATCCAGTAGTCAATTCCCAAACATAGAAAATGAGTCCTCATTTTGTTCTTCCAATTGTGAAAGTTTTCCATTTTAAGGATGACCTGAAGTTGTTAATCTTTCTCTTTAAGGAACAGAAGATCTGATACTAATTGTTAGGAATAACAGTCTACCAACACAACTGAGAGGGGGGTGAATTAGTTTTGAAATAGATTATTAAACATTAAACAATATAAACCAAAACTTTAATCCAAATGATAACACAATAAATGCAACTGTGAGACCTACATTAGACTGTTATAGTTTTACTATTTTGTTCTCATGCTTTCAGTATTTTATGCTTTGACGTACTTTGACTATCAGAGAGACTTTTTATACATTTGAGGATCGGTGGAATCCTGTGTTATATATTCAGCACCTGATTTTGTAATCAGGATACTTTTGAGATGTTTATGTTCTGATTTAGTTTCAGCTTATGTTGATGTCTTATATGGATCTAAATGTATGAATGTAATATGATGAAATTGGTTTAGGAAACCGATGCTAGGATATTTCAGTTCTAATGCAACATGGTTTAAATGCTTACATATATTATTGACGTTATGTTATGTTTCATATCATGTTGTTTTGGATCTACTGATGTGTGCATTGAGTGTGCAAGAAAAGTTGACCATGGATCTAAATCGGGGACCCAGTACTAGAACCTATGTAAATACCTGTGCTTTCCAAGGTCCTGTCTATATAAAGAGACATGGACCTCGTTGTTATGTATTTATTTCATGAACGTGGATTGCATGTATGTTATTAAATTAGTAAATATTCATGTTATTAAGTCATGTCTAATGTTTTAATTTAATGTGCCAAATTTGGCAAGTGTTGTAATTTAATTATTGACATGGCTAGTAAAGGGGAACCAAGGTAAGTCAAGGGTTAACTAAGGTCATCTAGGAGTAGTACCCAAGCTTACCCCAGGGTTAGAATTTTCTAGAATTTCTTTGACCTAGAAATCCGTAGGTTAACTTTAGGGTGAGTTTTAGAGGGTCTTTTGGACTCCTAGGGGGTAATCGGGGTCAGTTTTAGTCACCCAACTTGGTACCCTATGGGTTAAGGGTCATTTTATATCATTAATGAGCCTCTAAACTCATGTATTACTCCCTTTAAGTGTCATTTTCATCTTTGAGCGAATTTGGAAGAGGAGTGTGACTTTGGTTAACCTCACTCTCTCTTCTACCCATGTTTCATTTGACTTCACCCTTGGAAGGTTAGGAAGTGGTTTAGTTTAGGATTGGTTAGATTTATCTTACCCTTGGGTTAAGCCTTGCTCATGTTGGAGGTTTGCCTATTTAGGAGAAATTTTAGGATGAGTTGAGTGTTCACCCACTCTCTACCCTTAGAGACAAAATTCAGTTTGAAGGAGCCTTTGGAGAAGGAAACTTAGGAAGGATAGCTCAACACCATCCCTCTTCACACCTTAGCTTGGATTAAGGTTGGAATTATTTTAAAGTTATTGTTTGTGTTTATGTGTGTTCTTCAGCTCAAGGACTCCATTAAAGGAGTCTTATGTGTTTTGAAGCTTTTATTTTATGTTGAAATTTTAAATGTTTATTCTCAATGTCTTTATTTTGTGCTTTATTTTTGAATGGGTCTTCAAGGTACACTCACCCTTGGGAGGGCAGAGTAGCCTTGGAGGGGTAGTTGGAAATGATTCTTGTTAAGTGTAGAGTCTCCCATGTGAGGAGGGATAAACTTGGTGTAACATGATACCCATGAAGCCAAGATGGGCCTGAGGGCATTTAGGAGGAATAAGGAGGTTATTCAGGATAGCATCTTGTAAAGATGGTCCTTATCAAGTCCATGTGAGGCTTATGTATTCTATGTGTATTCTTGGCTTTCTCCTTCAGTGAGGTCTACCACTACCCCTATTTTTGGAATATCTCTTGGAGATACTTCCTCTTGTTCATCCTGGTATTGGGAAGTTTTCTGGTGTTTGAGACTCCATTTTCATTTCCTGCTTGTTGAGTGTTTCTGTTTGTAACCCGTTCCAGATTGGATCCCAAAGCTCAGGGGTGGCCTTGCAAGGCCTAGGTTGGGAGGTGAGCCTCCATGGTCAACCTCAATGTTTATCAGGTTCTTGAAGGGATAGCAAAGATGAATACTACCCTTATGTGAAAGATAGGGATAACTGAAAAAAAAAAGATCATCATTTGTAACCTGATTTTGCTTTAAGGTTATTTTTTTTAAAAGTTGTAAATTGATGGCTTATTTATTTTTGTTAAAAAAAAAA
>MU226225.1:2835024-2854659 GCA_018584345.1 Thuja plicata
AGGGTATTCTACCAAGAGCAAGGCTTACAAATGTCTAAACAAAGCCTCTAACAAAATTATTGAAAGTGCAAATGTAAAGATAGATAAATTTGCAGAGAAGAATGAACAAGAAAGCACTAAAGAACCAGAGGACTACAATAAGTTCTCTTACAATGAAGAACCTAACATTCTACCCTACCAATAATGGAGAGCCCCTAAGCTACAAATCATTGCTCCTGAGCATCAGGCTGCAAATACCAATGGTCAGGATAATGATCAAGATAATGTGCAAGGTGACGAAGAATAGAATGAAAATCAAAATAATGATCAAGCTGATAGACAAAGGACTATACCTGTACTTGCAAGATATGTAAGAAGGAACCATCCATAGGTCCAAATCATAGGAGATAAGAAAGATGGTACAAGAACAAGAAGTAATTCTTTTAACTCAAATTGTTTAATTTGTGAGTTTGAGCCAAAATCAGTCAATGCTACACTAGATAATGAGGAATGGATAAGTGCTATGAATGATGAGATTGATAAGATTGAGAATAAAAAAAACATGGTCACTTGTGCCAAGACTAGATGGCAAGAATTTCATCGGTACAAAATGGATATTCAGGAATAAGTTGAATGAGAATGGAGAAGTCACAAGGAACAAAGCAAGACTAGTATGCAAAGGGTATGCACAAGAGGAAGGTATAGACTATGGAGAGACTTTTGCACCCATTTCTAGGCTAGAAGGAGTAAGGATATTACTTGCTTATGTTGCATTCAAAGGATTCAAAGTATACCAAATGGATGTCAAGTCAGCATTCCTAAATGGAATACTTGAAGAAGAAGTATACATTGAACAACCAGAAGGGTTTGTTGACCCAGACAAGAAGGACATGGTATGTAGACTTCACAAAGCCTTGTATGGATTGAAATAAGCTCCTAGAGCCTAGTATGAATGAATTCATTCCTATCTAATAAGTATTGGATTTGTAAGGACTAGTGAAAATAGTAATCTTTATTTAAAAGAAGATGCTGATGCTAACACCCTGATTACTGAAATATTTGTTGATGAAATCATATTTGGAGGCAATGATATGCTATGCAAATCATTTTCTAGCAAGATGAGAAAAGAATTTGAGATGTCTATGTTTGGTGAGATCAAGTTATTTCTTGGTCTCCAGATCATGCAACAAGGAGAAGGTATTTTTATTACACAGTCCAAGTACATCAAAGAGGTCCTGAAAATATTCAAGATGGAAGAATCCAAACTAGTTGGAACACCGATGGCTACTGGATGTAAGTTGACAAAGAAGGACAAGACAACAGAGGTAAATCAGACTTTGTACAGATTAATGATTGGAAAACTCATGTATGTTGTACACACTAAACCAAATATTGCACATGCAGTAGGAATTGTTGCTAGATTCTTTGCTAACCCCAGGGAATCACATATGACTACTATGAAATGAATCCTAAGATATCTGGAGAATACTAAGGAATTCGGATTATGGTATACAAAGGAAGGCAAATTTGAACTAAAGGTGTTTACCAATGTTGATTGGGCTGGAAATCTTGATGATCGGAAGAGCACAACTGGAGGAGCATTCTTTATGGGTGACAGACTTGTCACATGGATTAGCAAGAAGCAGGGATGCATCTCATAGTCTACTATAGAAGCATAATATGTTGTTGCTGCTGCAAATTGCTCAAATATTGCATGGATCAAACAGTTGCTGGAAGGTATGCATATGAAGATCTTAGAACCAATGACTATCTATTGTGATAACACCAATGCAATAAACATTTCCAAGAATCCAGTCATCCATGCAAAAACTAAACACATTGCCATCAAGTATCATTACTTAAGAGAAAAAGTTCAAGAAAAAGAGGTGATACTTGAGTATGTGCAATCAAAAGAACAATTGGCCAATATCTTCACCAAGCCACTACCCAAGCATGCATTTGAGTACTTGAGAAAGAGACTAGTTGTAAAACCCTTGTCTACCAGTCAGTAAAATAATGAAGGCTACATCAGCCTACTTATTATAAAAATATCATTCATGTTGATGCAAAGCAAAGAGAAGAACTTCAAAGATACATCTATATACAGACAGGTATATATCAGAACTGAGCACTAGAGCATATTTTTGTATTGCTAATGGATAAGGGAAGTTCAAGGAATATATTATGGATATGAGGAAAATGATTATTTGACATGAATGTCAAATACTTGTAACAAATATTTGTTTGTCATTTTTGTCAAAGGGAGAGAAAGTATCCATATTATCACATTCTTAAGAAAAAGGAAGAGAGATTATCCATTATCAGATTACTCCAACAGGGAGAGATCATATCCATAGGGAGATAATTTGTATGAAGGAGTTAATACAAAGGAAGAGTTGCTCACAAAAGAGAAAGACATCAAATGTGAAGAACAGTCAAAAGAGAGAAATTGACACAAGAAGAAGATTCAACACATCAGTAAAAACAGAAAGCTGCAAGAACCAAAATCTAAGCTAAAATAGAGCTTACCAAAGTTCAGACATTTATCAGTTATCAAACAAAGATTGGTAGTTTGATGAATCTCAATAAATTGTATTCCATATTGTATTAGAAATAGTATAGTGTGATAATATAAGTTTGTTTCCATCAATGCCAAAGGGAGAGATTGATGACATGTTACTGATTAAATGTTTGACAATGTTAAGTTGAAGATAATGTAAGGCATTAAATAAGTTAATGGTTTGTTTTGTCATTGATGTCAAATTGATATCATCTATACGGTCATGTATAAAATGCCAAAGAATTCAGAGAATCAATGGAACAAAGGTTATGCTTTCATCAATGCATAAAATTTAAGTATTCACTAAGTGACAGACAACACCGATGGAGTGCACACCATCGGTAAAGGCAAAGAAGAAAAGTCACAGTGATACCCGATGAGAAGAAGACAGTGTTGCCTGACAAAGAAAAACCACAAGATGCCCAACGAGCTGAAAAGTAGAGTTTCCCAACGCATGGAGATCCAGAAGCTAACTAGAGTCACACCGACGAAACTGGTAGTTGTAACCGATGACTAACTGAAGAGTTGACCGACGAACAGAGAGTTCAAAAAATGACAAAATATCTAGCTGGCAAGAGCTAAAGATAGACTTAACTATTTGTTTCCTTTGATTTATTCTCCCAGAGTTAAGTGATTGATTTAAAGAATATTTGTACAGTTGGCATAAAGATAACTATGAGATAAATCAAGAGTTATGCTTTAAATTAGATTGGCTACATTGTTTTTCACGCCAAGAATCAAGAATCAAGAATCAAAAATCAATGAATATTATGTCTATATAAGAGACAATTTTAATTCATTTTTGTATCACATTCACGGAAAGGGGATTAAGGGGAGTGAATAGAAAGAGGATGCTAGGAAGAAAATGATGGAGAACAACTTCATGTAGTACTGATCAATCAAGCTTAAGAAGAGCTAAGGAATTCTGCAGACACCGACGAACAGTGAACACAACATCACAGAGTAGAAAGTATGGAGCACAAAAGAATTGAATTGATATATTGATCAAAGTGGTAATGTACTTAAATAGATTTAAAAATCTTCAATTCAAGTTGCATTAGAAGCAGGTCATTTTGTTTTAGTTTAACCATTGAAGCATCAAGTCTCTTAACAAAGCAAGACTTAACAGTCTTCTATATATTGAGGTACATTGCAAGGAGTGCCAAAAAGGTTGATTCATGAAAGTAGCATTGGATATGCCCGATGCCTATTGACATTCTAAGAGAGAGGTTGATTCAAGGATGGAAACATTAGATGCCTGATACTAAGTGACAACCTATATGTGTAAAATCCTCTAACAAGGTCACACCTAACAGTGTGTTTGTAACCTTTTACAGGGTTGGCTCTTAATAGGGCTCACTTCAGAAGAGTGAAAATTTGGGGTACCGGTCCCAGTGATTTTTTCCCTTAACAGGGTTTCCATGTTAAAAATCCATGTGTTATGTGTGTATGGTTTATTATTTTACTATTTTACATTTCACATATGCATTTATGGATTTATCAGTATACTCTGTATATTTACTGTATTTCGGTAAATATTTATACTGCTTATCGGTAATCAAGGAGAATAAGGATAGACAAGGAAAACCAATAGATAATTAATCATTATAAGTATTTCATGGCATACATCTTGTAGGTACTTAATAATCTAAGGTTTATTTGATTGGTTGTTAGATTAAGGATAAAAATTTGAGGCCACTGATTCACCCCCCCTCTTAGTTATTACTAACAAAATTAACCTAAACCTTTGTTTCAAAATGCAGGTCCCACCTGGTCAGAAAGGGCACATGTCATTCAAGCACAATGCCTCAATGATTAACTATCTTTCATCTTTGCATTAAGGTACTGCGTTGACCGTCGGATCAAAAAGGAAATGATTGTATCTTAACTTTAAACCTATCAGAAAGGTGACCCCAATTTTGACATGGAACAAAGGCATGATGCCTTGAAGATTAAATATCTGCATCTTGGCAATCAAGGGATAACGCCCACTGCATGATGAAGATAAACTTGCTTGGTCGTTAAAATAGCTGCTAACTCAGAAACTGTAGGCCCCACTATCCACATGGCATAAAGGCACAATGCCTTGAAGAATCTTGGATATGATCTGAGCAATTTGAGGCTTTGCGACAACTGTTGGATGGAAAGGAGAATCTATTGCCACAAGGGTAAATAAAGTATGTCAAGACTTAGGGAAAATGTAACCATTAGGAAAAATAACTTTGCCCCGCTCGATGGATGACTAAGGGCACGTGAATAATTTAAAAATTAAGTGGAAAAAAGGTAATTAAAAATTAGAACACCCACCAAAGAGTTATGGTTTTATGAGATTTTCAAATGGTTTTTTTCATTTAGGGCTTAAAAGACATGAACGAGGGGTAAAACCAGTGAATTGGAGATGTGTAGAGGGTAACTAAATGCCAGGAACTTAAAAGAAACCATACAAGATAGGATGTACCCTTGTGAGAGCCTCATTTTCTCCATTTGTAGCCAAATTTAGATAGGACGGTAAATTTAGGTAACATTTTTGGCAATTTCTGCTAAATGTCAGCCTTCTAGACATATAAAACCAGTTGCCTTAAGACATTCCATTAGGAAAGGAGTCTCCATTAAACACAAAAAAACTTCTTGGAAGTAGGAGGATTGAAACCAATAGGAGGAACAACTACCAAAACATGGAAAGAGTTATATACAAGCATAAACAAACTAAGTGTGCACATGCACTTTAAGGAAAGTAGGAAAACTAACCTAAAAAGTAGGACATAAAGTAGCAAAACTTAATTAAAAGGTAGGACAAACCTCAAAACAAGGCTTAAGATAAAATTCATTGACGAAAATGGGTAGTTTTTCTCTTTCAAGAGTTGAGAGATGGAAGGCATTGTGCTCCTTGTATTTTGTGATCATAAATGAGCCTCCTTAAAATGAATCAAACTTTGTATGTCTGCCAAGCTTGGATCTGAATTCATCCCACTTGAGGACTATATCCCCAATATTAGATCTCCTTGATCTAGCTCTCTTATCAAAGCTTTTCTTGGTTTGCATTTGTTGGAACTCCATATTCTGCATAGATTTGCATCTATTCTCTTCTAACTCCATGAACTGAGCATATCTTACCTGCAAAGGGTCTCCTTCTTCAAAGAGTAAAAGTTGGGTAGAAAGGTTCAGATCTGGTAATTTAGTTTAGATGGAAAATTTAGCTTCCTTTCCATAGACTAGCATATAGGGAGAGTTCCCAATGATCTTTTTTGGGGTGATCTTGTCTAACCATAGGGAATACTTCAGTTTGAAATGCCAATCCCTTTGATTCTCTTGCAAAGTATTTTTAATTATCCTGATCAAATTCTTATTAGTAGACTCTACTAAACCATTACCCTGGTGGTAATAATTGGAATTAGTGCCCATTCTATGACTCTCAAACCTGTGAAGGCAAGTGCATTATAAGATATTATTGAATAGGGATTGCCAAACCTATGTATGATATCATCATAAAAAATTAGGACAACAATCTCATTGGCTTCCTTTAATGCAATTGCCTTAGTCCACTAGGTGAAATAATCACTTGCAGTGATTATCCATTTGTGGCCTGCATTAGATGGGGGTTAATTAGGCCTATGAAGTCAATGCCCCATTTCAAAAAAGGTTGGTCTATCCTGATTGGCTAGATAGATAGGGATAAAATCCTCTCCTTTCTTGGAAATATATCACATTTCTTTCATTTTATCACATGAGAATGACTATCCTTAAAGATTGATGGCCAATAATATCCATCCCTCATGATCTTTAAAGTAGTAGTCTTATGAGAAAAATGACCTCCAAAAGGTCCATCATGGAATTTATGTAAGACATCTGCTACTTGATCTCAATCAATGCATCTAAGGAGAACACCATTGTGATCCTTTCTGAAAAGGACCTTATTAATCAACACAAAATGAATAGATTGCAATATATAGTAACTTTTCTTTTTTGAATCTAGGTTTACAGGGCACTCACCTGTCTTCAAAAAATGAACCATGTTTGGCGTCCAAACTGCTACTTTGTCCTGATCCTTTTTTGAATGCACAACTAAGGATGCACTCACTTGTTCTTGATCTTTTGGAGTTTCATCCTCTATCAATTGTTCACAAAGACACCTTCCTCTAACCAGCTTGGTAACCTGAATGTCCATATCATACTCCATAACTCTAGCTATCCAACCAGCTCTTTTTTCATTCAAGTCTTTAGAGAGTAAGAATTATTTGACACTTGGATTAGTGACTCTTAAATGTACCCTACAATGGGTTTATAAATGTATAAAATTTTTAATAATCTTCACAACAACAAGTACATGTTTTTCTACAAAAGAGTACCTTTGTTCATACTCTTCCAGGCCTTTGCTAAAGAAAGCAATGGGATACTCTAATCCTTCTGATTTTTGTTGAGTCGACATTGTAGAGATAGCATTAGAGCCTCCATAAGCATAAAGAATGAAATATTTACTGAAATCAGGATTTAGCAAGGAAGGAGCCTCTGTTAGAGCCTCTTTAATGGCTTTAAAACTACTTTTTCTTTCATTTCTCCAACAGAAAACAACATTGTTTTTTAACATAGTTGTTAAAGGCTTTAAAAGATCTGTAATATTAGGAAATAAATGCTTAACAAATTTAATCCTTCTGATGAAGGATTCAAGACTCTTCTTTTGATGTGGTAGGGGTAGCTCTAAAATAGTTGTAATTCATTCAGGATCCACTATAATACCTGGCTTGGGTACAATATACCCCAATATCTTCCCTTCATGTACTGCAAATATACACTTCATGGGATTGAGGGAGGTGCCAAAATCCCTACACCTTTCAAATATTTTCCTTAGATGTTTGATATGATCTATAACATGATTAGAATAGATAATGATGTTATCTAGGTAGACTAGCACAAATTTGTACATGAGGCTCCTAAAGACCATATCCATATCCTTTTGAAAATTGGCACCTGCATTTGACAAACCAAAAGTCATCTTTTGATAGTCCATGGTTCCCCATTTGGTTGTTAATGCAGTCTTGAATTGATCCTCATTATTGACTAGGATCTTGTTGGTGTTTGAAAATGTTTATGCTATCTAAAGCTAACAATATGCCTTGAGACTAATGTTAGGAGTGGTTAGCTCCAAGTATGGAAGCTCTGTAAGACAATTGGACCAACTATAGGGACAAGATTTCTCTCTACACTTCTGGATCTACAAAACCAAGGTGAGTGCACCTAATCCAGATAAAATATAACTCCTTACAACTCTTCAACACCATGGATTATAACAAAAGATAAATAATAGTAAGAGAGTGATAAATACTAACCTGAAATTCATTAAATCTCTAATACCAAGTAGGACATACAATCAACAACCATAGGATATGAAAAGGAATTAGTAATGGTTTTGATTTAAAATTGTACGACATAACCAAAATATATCAGGCATGCATCAACAAAGAGTAGAAAATCTTTTTACCAATGCCTTATCCATTGAGCAACTTCTTCAATCCAAATATTGAAATAGATAGACAACCTATTGGAAAGGATTCACATACATAAACACAAGTATCTCAGATCACACACTTTCTTATAAGATCCCTATGCATATATATTAGATGAATCTATTTCCCCCAAAGTATCCTTAATCTGATCCAAAATCAGAACTATGTAATGAAATACACACATAGATAACTCTATGTATTGGAAAAGAAAATCCAAAACTCAAACAACAAAACCCAAGGAGATACTTGAAACTAAGAAAATGCATTAAGTATAATGAATCCAAATATGTAACAATAAGATTGAATAACTACACCACTCAATAATCTACAAAAGATTAAAAGTATCTAACTAAGAATGAAATACAGTCTGATACCATATCTAATATATCCATGGGACTCAAATTTCTTGAACCAACACTTAGGATCATAAAATTTAGAACCCTTACAATAGAGAAAGAAAATCCTTAAGTAGAAATATGAAAACCCTAGGAGAGGGTTCCAAAAATTGTCTATCAAGTCATAAATGCAATCCTATCTTGCCAATCTGATCTTTCTCCAAAAGATCACCTAAAAGATATGTCTTGACGATCAACTTGCCAAATTACAACCAGAGGTCTGACCACATAAATGTTGAAAAATCAAAGCATGGCAGAAGACATCCCAAAATAGGAAGAAATTAGAGATCCAATAGACCACCATACTGCAATGAATGCATTCAAACCACAGAATATAACCCCAAAAAATAAATGGCGCCTTTAAGATAGTCATGGGAAAAAAAAAACCTCAAGCCAATCACTTGCAAGTCTGAGAACACGCCACCATGACAATATGCGCAGAAATATTTTAAAATTTTAAAATATTAAACACAATGGCTAACTCCTCTGTCACGAAACAGACCAACAACCAAGATCAAGCTCCCTTTGCAACTTTAAAATAGAAATATTGATGTACTATAAGTTATCTAGGCACATAAGCCAAAATGAAAGCTACTTTGCCTGGTCAAACCTCACTAATGTCCATGTGGAAACATCCCACTAGCCCTCAGAACCACCTATCCACTTTCTCTGAGGTAGGTGTTATACTCTTTACCTTATCACCATCTGATTCAGTCCATCCTTTGTCCCACCTAACCATCCTGCCACATATCATGCCCGCTCTACTCTGTAATTTGACTAGACCTATGCTAACTCAGACTATGCCATTGTGCCTTACTGCCACCTGTCATCCTTTTGACCTTGTCACCTAAGCATGGTCCCACCAAAATTACCCATCTATCCACTAGCTAGTTTCCATTAACCATAACACTTCATAGACCGTCGGCCAAAAAGGCACTTTCCTTTTGACACTTAACCTCTACGGGCTGGGATATAAAAACATTAAGTAACATTACTGCACAACCAATGTGGGATATATGACCTAGGGCATTTGAAATTCAAAACACACCAGCAAAGACAAGAGACAAAAGTGACCAGTTTACTCTATTAAGGTGACAAAAAGGGTACAAAGAACGACCATCACACCTTCTGATACCAACTTATGTGACAACAGACCATAAAAACTTAAACACAAATGGGAAATCCTGAGAAGCATTACCAAGAAAAAATCTTAAGTGACAACAACAGCATAACCGAGCAACACTACCAAGTGACCGAACTGAGAAATATAAGGCAAACTAAGCACCAAACTGCCTGAACATCAGTGTAAACCAAGCACCATATCTTAATGCCTTTTCACCATTCTCAGTTATTTGTACCATGGAAACCCTAATTACATAAATAGATCCAATAGTAGCTCTGACTGGGAATATATGTCTCTTGTAGGCATAATAAGGATTCAGAATCTCAGGGATAAGCAGACCACCCAAAAAAATGGAAAGGAACCCTAACCTAAAATAGAAAGTAGGAAATAATAGAAGGAAAACCTACTCTTAGAAACTACATAGATCCACTTACAACTACTGTTCATGGATTTGATACTTAAAGAGAAGTAAAATTTCAAGAATTGTCCATGAATAAGCAATTCCAAAACATTTCCAACCAAGTCCTTGAGAATGTAAGAATCTACACCCCACTTGCTATCAATAATATATGGTCCAAGCCAAATAGGGTAAAATTTACCATGTTTACATTTATCTTCAAGTCTGGCATTCCACATTAGGACCAGATCACCAGTTTCAAAGCTCCTTATAGTTGTTCTTTTATCAAATAGATTCTTAAAATGTAACTACAACTAAACATTCTTTTCATGTGCATCCCTCCTTGATTCATCAAGTTCTATCAAGTCATCCATCCTAATTCGCATATCATCATCCATCTCTTCATCATATTCCTAGACAAACTTGTACATCTGCAATAGATTATTTTGAGGCAACCTAGCATGAATTCCATACACCAAGTCAAAGGTTGCACAACTAATTGATTTCTTGAATGTTACTTTGTCATCCCATAGTGCTAACTGCAACTTTGAATCCCAAGCCTTCTTGTTCTCATTCAGCATCCTCTTAAGTATCTTGATCAAATTTTTATTACTGGATTCAACCTGGCCATTCCCTTGTGGGTGATATGGAGATGAGTAAGAGATTTGGATCCCATACTGCTGGAAGAAATAACTAAAATCTTCTAATCTGAAACACATTTCTATCTACCACAATACTCTCAGGGCACCCAAATCTAGTTAATAAATTTTGTAACATGAAATCAATGACAATTTTACTAGTGGCCTTTCTAGTGTGAATTGCTTCAACCCATTTAGTAAAATAGTCAGTTGCTAATAGAATCCATGAATGATGTCCACTTGACTTGTTTGTAATATCACCAATGAATTCCATTCCCCATTTCTGAAAAGGTTCCTCAACTATGATAGGATTCAAGGGAAGATTCCTACCAAACTTTAACTTGCCTGAAAATCTCTGATAAGCATCACATTTTCAAACATATTGGTGAGCATCCTTGAAAATAGTTGGCCACCAAAATCCAGATCTAAGAATTTTGTGTGTAGTAGTCTTAGCCATATAATGGCCTCCACATGCACCATTATGTATTTGTTACATCAAGATTTTTGATCTGTCAAAGTCAACACATTTGAGCAATAATCCATCATTCCTCCTCCACCATAACTATCCCTGAATTACTGCATACTTAGCAGCCTGCAACTTGACTGTTCTTTTCTTGTTTTCATCCATGTCAGGGGGTAACATCATCTTCTGTAAATATCCAACAATGTCCTTATACCATTCACAAAAGTCCATATCACAAATGTAAGGCCTTTGGTCTTCCTCCAATATGTTTATATGATTGGCATCCAAATTTCTTTAAGCCTTGAGCTTTGCAAGTCCCATACCCCTAACCAATTTTTTAATATGTATAACAATGTTAAACTCCTAAATTTTGTTTATCCATCTACACCTCCTTCCTGACACCTCTGGTTGGACTAAAATTTCTTTCATAGTAGCACTAGGTACATAAGCAATCACAACTACTCCTATCAAATAACACCTAAAAGCCTTGACAACTTTAACTAATGCATAAGCTTGTTTTTCCATGATGTCATATTTTAATTTTGCTTCTTGTAAGGACTTACTGAAAAAGGAAATAGGCTGCTCAAAACCCTCTACATTCTTTTGTAGTAACACTGCAGCAATGGTATTATATGAAGAAAAGAAGAATATTTGCAAAGGCTTAGCATAATCTAGTGTCCTAAGGACTAGAGAATCCTTAATATCTTGTTTGATACTTGAAAAATCCTTGCAAGCCTCTTGATTGTACTCTACTTTGGATTCCTTCTTCGTCATCTTTGAGATTGGCAAACTAGTCTTAGCAAAGTTAGTAATAAATATCCTTAAGAAATGTACCTATCCAAAGAAAGATTAAATTCCCTTAACATTCTTGGGCTAAGGGATCTTTTCAATTGCTTCTATCCTTTCAGGATCAATCCTTACTCCATCTCTAGATACAATATGCCCTAAAAGCTTTCCCTTGATTACCCTAAAAACACACTTCTTTGGGTTAAAAGAAACCCCATATTATAATGCTCTCACAAAGAGCTTCTCAAGATGACCACAATGTTGTTCCTCTTTTTTTCAATATTCAATAAGATCATCCTGGTATACTGCTAGAAAAAAATTATGAAATCTGCAAATGCTACATCCATAGCTCTTTGAAATCTTTCTCCAGCATTTTTCAATCCAAAAGGCATTCTGACATACACATAAGTGCCCCATGGTATGTTGAATGTAGTATTGAACTGCTCTGATTCCTTGGCCATGACCTAATTGTACCCTGAAAACCCATCCAACATGGACATCAACTCTGATCTAGTGACTTTTTATAACATAGCTTCCATATCAGGCAACCCATAGTTATCCTTTAGTGAATTGTTGTTCAAGTTCCTGAAGCCTACACAAAGTCTAATCTAACCATTTTTCTTTCTTACTGGTACAAAATTTGATACCCATATTGAATGTATTATTAGTTTTAGAATTCCAGCATCCCTCATCTTCTTCAATTCTTCTTGCATCTTGGGAGCTAGGGTGGGATTTATAGGTCTTAATTTCTGTCTAAAAGGATTTGTGCCTTCTTTTAAAGGAATCTCATGTTGGAAAAGGTCCTCTTTGTATGTCTTTAAGTCATCATAAGACCATGCAAAGACATGTTTATACTTTTTAAGAAGATTAAACAACATCTCTCTAATTTTAGAGGACAGTTTGTTACCAATGTATACCTTCTTAAGAGCTTCATTTGTCCCTAAATTTACTTCCTCCAAGTTCTCTAGCTTGTTTATAGTCCTTGCAAAATAGGACTTGTCCTTATTGTCAAAATCTTTCTCAAGCACAACCAATCATTTAGGAACTCTGTTTGACTTCAATTGTAGGTCTTCTTTGCCAAAAATAGTATCCTTACCATTCATAGTCTCTATAACCCCATTGAAGTCCATCTCTTTATTTGCAAAGTTGGATTCACAATGTAAAAATATCAAAACATCTAAATCATCTTCAAAAACTTGCCAAATTTCAATATTGTCTGGGATAGAAGTTCTAGATTGAACTTCAATCTTAGAAATTCCTACAAAGGTAATATCTCTTGGCTATAGAGCAATGTTGGCAAACAAATCTCCCATATTTTTTTGATTCCTATCCATCCAGTCAATACCAAAAGCATTAAAATTTTCTAGTTCATCCCATGCAACATTCCTATACTGCCTTAGTCTCTGATTATTTGAAGCATATTTAGAGCTTATTTGAGAAATCACTAATTTAGAGTCTCCAATTACCCTAAGGTTCCTTATGTTGTTTTTTGAAGCCAATCTTAGCCCAATTAACAAGGCCAAATACTCTGTAATATTATTAGTGCATGCGAATAATGGAGAATGAGAAATTGTAGGTCTTACCACTAGGATCTATCAATACAACTCTAGCACCTTCTCCCTCCTTTGAGCTTGCACCATCAAATTACATTGTCCATAATTTATTATTTTCTGTTATATTATCTTTTTCTTTAGTCAATAATACATACTAATTTTCTGCTCCATCCTTCCCATCTTGGACTTGGAAAGACCCAATGTCAGTATCCAAAAAGTAGTTCATATTATTTTCTCTAATCTCCTCAATCATATGAGGAGTCCTTGTTTCTCTAGATACCTTGACACTTTGACCAGTGATATCAAAGGTAGAAAATGAAAGATCACACTGAATACTCCCTCCCATCGAGGCACTCCACTTCCTTGACAAAATCATTCCATACTGAGGAGGTATGTCAACTACCAAAACCCTCATAGTTAACATCTTTTCAAGGCATGAAACAAGTTTATATGGCAGAGACTTAATGGTACCTATGATAGGTACATCTCTAGAGTCCATTTCTTGACATCTCCCATGAGGAGAATCAACTTGCAGTCCTAATAACTTCATGATTTCTGCTGGCATGACAGTATTTGATGCCCTAGTATCTATCATACAATACTTTAGTCTTTTACCATTTATAACCAAAGTTAGGAAAAAAGGATCTACAACTCCTAAAGGAGTGCTCACATGATTCATACTTAAGAAAACCTAAGGGATCTTTGAGACAATCACCTCTGATTCTTTCACTTCCTTATCCTTTGATTTTCCTACTTTCAAAACTTCCTCCTTCTCATCCATCCTTGTGGAAGAGATGTTGCTTACCCATGTTAGAGTCTTTTCTTTGTGTTCTTCAATCCTCATCATCTCTAAGAGTGGAACCTTGACTATGATTTGTGACAAAAAATGACTCATATCAACTGGGGTATATTTTAAATCAGAAATACCTTGCTTCAAAGAAAATCATTCTCATTTTCAACATGTGTAGCAAGGCCTAGCTCAATCTTTTTGTTAATTTCATGAATATATGGAGCACTTACTTCTAGTTTCTTAACTTTTACCTTGTGGAAAATAACTGGATTATCAGGCTTATCACCTTTCTTGATCTTTGTTTTCTTGATACCTTCAATAGGCTCTTCTTTTCCTAGTACTTGCTTAGTATTTTCTCCTACCTTTCTGACAAAAATACCAGAGAGTCTGCCATCAAAATTTCCCACTATTCTACCTCTCAAATTGTAGTTACTCTTTACTTGAGCAACCATGTCTGCAGTAATTTGTGCAATTTCTTCATGTGAAGGCCTTTTGACTGCAAAGGTCTCACTTCCCCTTCTAGAATTGCATCTCATGTCATCAACCCTTTCTTCTTCCTCAGCAGATGAAGACAAATATTTACTTGCACCTTCCTCATGGGATTCCTCTTCACTCCTTAAAAGTGAAGTGGTAATTGCACAACTGCTATCATCATATAATTCATCTTCTTCCTCTCTTTCTTGTTGTGACTCACTTGCAGATATGTTCAAATAAATTGCACAATGATCAGGGCTATGTGGGGATTGGAAAGGAGTGCACCATGCAACATCATCACATGTATTGATATAGTTTCTTTGCAAAGGATCGGGAGTATTACCATTATGCTTATCATTCCTTTGTAAGAATATAGGCTTCCCATCTTTCCATTGAGTAGTATATGGATAATTCTACATCCTTGGTGGCCTATTGAAATTATTGGTAGTAGGCCTAGTATCATTACTTGGAATCCTAACATTCTTGTTATCTACAGGCTTTAAATCCTTAATGGCACTTAAAATCTATTTCATATTTATTCCATCTTTAGGCTTAACAACATAAGGCCTATCTGGTTCTTTTCTAGCAGGCTTCCAATCTTCTCTTCTACCCAACTTCCATAACACTCTCCTATTTGTCTCAATATTCATTGTTGTCTTATATGCATCTCTGAGAGTTCTAGGATTCTTATCTCTAAGGAGGTAACCCATTTTTGAATCAAAGGCATTCAAGTAAGTGGCAAGACAAACCTCGTCATCAATCCTTAAAACTTGGAATAATCTAAGCATGGCCTTCTGAAACCTTGTATTGAATTTAGCAACATCCTCATTTTGATTTTTCTTAATGTTATTGAATTCATTTATCATAAAACCTTCATTTGTCTTATAACCATATTATTCCTTAAAAAAGCTCTCTAAGTCATCCATAGATCCTATAGAGCCAAAGGACAAACCCCTAAACTAGTCCCTAGCATCTTCAACTAGAGACTGCACAAATAGCTTCATTATTACATCCTAATGTATGATCTCATATTCATCCATCATATCACTAAACTTTTTAAAATGCTCCTCACAAGTGATAACATTATTTCCAGCAAACTTGGGAATTTTATCTCTTATTTCATTTGGGACTATATTTAGATAACCAAGAACATCAATGAAAAAAAAATTGTACCTTTCTGCATCAAGTTGTCTTCTTGGAAAAGGATTTTCATCTGGAGAAATAGGTTCCTTAGCATGTGATGTTGTGGCCACTCCAGCACCATAAATCCTAGAAGTCTGCCTAAGGAAATCCATCATTTTCTTCATTTCTAAAGTAGCAGCCTCTAACTCAGCCTTCTCAAGCTCTTTAGCTATAATTTATTTTTCCATTCTATCCCTTTCCAGATTAGTATCCATCTTGGACATCTGATCTAATGGAACCTTGGGATTAACAGGTTCCTCTATTTGAACTCTTGTTACCTTTTGTTTACCCTCATTTCTTGGTTCGTGGGTAGTAAAAACTGGTTGGATAACAGGTTCCTCTTCAGCTTGTTCAGGTTCATCAACCTGGTTCATTTCCTCCAACCTCTACAATTGCCATTTCTTTTTCTCAAGAAAAATTTGGTCATGTCTGATATTATCTTCTTTTTCTTTCTCTCTTGTCTTTCTGATGGCAAGCTGATCATGGACTCTCTTATCCAGTTCAACAATCTCTTCTGCTACACTATCAGAATCAGGGAGGGTAGTATTAGATTCTGTAATCTCCTTCTCACTTGTTCAGTGATAATCTTCATAAGCACCCAATCCCAAATCAGAAGCCTCTTCATACTTTGATGCATTGCCTTCCTGATTTCACTAGATTGGTTCATCTATCCTTGTGTTCTCCACTTGTCTCGCATTTTGAGGGACATTCCTATTTCTCTTTCCCTTTGTTGGATGAATAGCCTTAGAGGTAGTTGGAAAATCATCCTCCATCTTTTCTTCAGGGTGTCTCTTCACCCAAGCTCTAGTGTTCCTATGACTCATGTCAGGAAAGTGTATGTAAATTGAAAAAAAATAGTCAATCAACGTTGTTGTAGAGAAAACTCAAATTCACCACAAAACAAGTTGGGAAAATACAACCCTTTACCAAAATGAAAATGGTGGGAACAACACTCACAGCACACAAGGTACTCTATACTTCCAATGGTCAACTTAATGATCAATTAGGACACTATTCTATACTCTATCCCCAGCAGAGTTTCCATTTTATTGGTGTTTGAAAACATTTATGCTATCTAAAGCTACCAATATGCCTTGACTAATGTTAGGAGTGGTTAGATCCAATTATGGAAGCTCTATGAGACAATTGGACCAATTATAGGGACAAGAATACCCTCTAAACTTTTGGCTCTACAAAACCAAGGTGGGTGCACCTAATCCACATAAAATATAACTCCTTACAACTCTACAACACTCTGGATTATAACAACAAATAATGGTACTTGAGAGTGCTAAATACTAGCCTGGCATTCATTGACACTCTAATACCAAGCAGGACATACAATCAAAAACCATAGGATATTAAAAGGACTTAGTAATGGTTTTGATTTAAAATTTCAAGACATAACCAAACTATATCAGGCATGCATCAACAAAGAGTAGAAAAACTTTTGACCAGTGCGCTATCCATTGGAAAAATTCTTCAATACAAATATTGAAACAGATAGAAAACCTATTGACAAGGATTCACAGCCATAAACACAAGTATCTTAGATCACACACTTTCTTATAATATCCCTATGCATATATATCAAATGAATCTATATTTCCCCCAAAGTATCTTTAATCTGATCCTAAATAAGAACTATGTAATGAAATACACACTTAGATAACTCTATGTATTGGAAAAGAAAATCCAAAACTCACACAACAAAAGCCAAGGAGAGACTTGAAACTGAGACAATATATTAAGTTTAATGAATCCCAATCTATAACAATAAGATTGAATAACTATTAGGATTAGGATCACTGAGAGGGAGGGTGAATCAATGATCTATCAATTAATACTTTTTCTTATTATCTGAATCTTTACTTAAATGCTTATGTACTGAACTTGAATATCAATGAAAGTAAGATAAATATACACAACACATAACACCATATATGATTACAGGGAAACCCAATGTAGGTAAAAACCCCGGTGGGAATTAGTACCCACAAATATTCTACACTAGTGTCTTATGATCCTTGTTAGAAGATCCTTAACCCTGTTAGGAGTTGTCTTTACAATACATGAAGTACAGTGACCTTGTTAAGGGTCGGACCCTATTAGGAGTCTTTTAAAATAACCCTATTAGGGGTGGTGGACTCACTATCTAATGACTCACTGTCCAAGAGCACACTTCTCAAGTGGTGAAGGCTACAACCTTTGGGATCTTCGATACACACTATATCTGCAAGGTGAACTGCTGCTGTGACACTGCTTGTCTGATCAGTTTCTTTTGTGCACTAATGCTTTAACCTCTTGTAAAGAACTAAAAAAATATTATCTTCACTTTGAAATATTCTACTTCAATATCTATATCATCAACATATGATAGATATATCTTTGCTTCTTTTACACTCTGCTCTGCTTTTCTTATCTCTGGCTTCCGCAAATTTTCCCATCACAAATGACCTTCTATAAGTAATTCCTCAAAGAACATGAACATGTTGTATTTAGGAAACCTTTTACCATGTATCTTTATCACTTAAATAAGCACACAACCCTTCATTAAGTTGGCACAACATCAGTTACAACTACTTTACTCAAACTGAACAGACACGTCTTTTCACACAGTCCGCTCCACCAAATTATCTCTAACTAATTATCTCAGATGAATCAAGTCATGCACTTTTAACCATAGATTTTTAGGTCACTAAAAATAACTAATCCAAAGGCACAAGTCCTGATGATTATTGCAACTTCTGCTCCAAAACAATCTCTGTCGGCTCTTTCCATGATCTCTGTCCTGTTCTGTCATTCACTAGCTGTATCTCTTCAACTTTTTGTATCTTCTTCATAATTAAAGATCTGATCATGCTCTCTTAGAATTAGAATTCAAAAATAATCATAATATTATCTTTAAAGTCACATATCATTTGGATAACAAAAGAACACACACTAATCAAAACTATAACAGTTTGTTCCTTGCTCTGTCCTGTTTTCTGTACTTAGCCAATTTTTTATCTTCTGATAATGTGTCCTGACTCCAAAACTTCATATGAATTTGTTTCCATAATGAAAACACTAAATAGAGTCATATACTTTAGTATAGTCAACTTTCCAACAATCTCCCCCTTTTTCATCAATGGCAACAAAGGAATATGGTGAAGTTACTATCTGTACTTTTATATAAAAATTCTCTATCTTATATCTCCCTTTTATCATATACTAGACTCCATATTCTTCATACTCTACTCCCCCTTTGAAATTAATGAAAAAGGTGCTCAAAAAAACTTCTATGTACTTACTCAGCATACATATCTAGATATGCAATCTACAACTTCTGGATCTCTTTCTCCCAAAATGCAATCAGTGAATTAACAATTTGTAGATGGGCGCATAATGCATATTGTAGCTTCTCCTTCTTCTCCAAGTTTGTGCTAGGACCTTGATCATATGATAGACTCCATATTCTATACATTACTTTACTCACCCTTTGATATTATCTTCTCTGCCTTCTAAATCTTATCAATCTGCCCCTAATATACACATATTGATATCAGTGGAGGGATCTTCCACAGATTTCCTTATCTTCTCTATCATAGCCTCTACCTCCTAGATCTTCTTTGTAATGATGGTCATTTAACTTGCCTGATTCATATAGTTAGAAATATTATTTCTTCCTTTTTCTGCAAACTCTTTCAAGGATGCTTGACTAGCCTTGAGTGAACTAAGATCAAGTGTAAATTTGCTAACCAATTCACTGAGCCTCTTCTTCATATACTTCTCTTCTGCAATAACTGATTTAT
>MU226225.1:2854709-2877355 GCA_018584345.1 Thuja plicata
TTTACTCCCCATGAGTCTAAGTCTATTATGGGTGTCAAGCTTTACAACAATGATGATGAATTGTCCATCACTTCAGTCTTCTCTTTTTCTACTTCCTTTTCTGTGATATCTTAAATCAATATATCTTATTGCTGATATAAAGACTCTCAGCTTCTTGAGTACTCACAAATGTTTCTTCAAAATTATCTAGATTAATATCCATTTCTGCCATTGATACTTCAACATTATCAATCATGAATGTATCCTCCATGTCCTTGTCCATGGGCACAGAATCCTGTGGACCTATCATAATAGTTTTATCTGCTTCTTCACATGATATTTCAAATTGTATCTTCAATCAATTCTGATCTTATGTGAACACTCTTTTGTTTTTTCACACTTAGATGATCAATAATAAGTATGTTCTTCCAAGGATAACATCAGCTTGACTCCAAAACAAAATCTCCAACGGCTATACTAATACTCTCACATAGAACACTACTCAACAAGATTTTGACCCATTCCACTTCATGAAATTCACGCGCTAAAGCATACTAATAAATTGCTTCTGAGATGTTTCAAATATTTTCTTGATATCAATCTCTAATGAAGAATGTAATTGTGACACTTTGCTACTTGACTGCAAGTTCTCCTTTGATTATCCAACCGCTTACTCGATTGCTAAGTAAGTTTTCAACTAATTTCCAAAATGACGTGTCCGTGCTTGGGCTTCATTTCAAACTTGAATGACTTTGCTTATCAAATAACGATTATCAATCTCCTTTCTTTGCTGTTGAGAACAACTGTAGTCCATTAACAATACAACTGCTAGGGCTTCTATGATCTCCAATCATTTATTCTAACTACAAGTGAGGACTTGGTGATTTCAAAGTAGATTTCTGCAATTAATACTTCCAGAGACACAGAAAGCAACTGTAAATTTTGTTCTTGTTCCTGGTAACAATTTGGACAATGTTCTCTTGCATACTTCATCACAATGTCACCAAACAATTGTAATCCAATGCATATACTCGGATGGTGAGTATACCAGCCATGCAGGGGTTTAGAGCTAGAATAGCTCCCCCTAAGACCAAGAAGGTCTACTATCCAGAAGTAGAGGGTGCGTCCACTGAGGATGCATCTACTACCTTTTTCTCATCACTATCCTTCTTTACTTTGACCCAAATTTTGTTTGCATCTTATGTAGCTTTCACAAATTTGATTTCTCCTACCTCATTCCATAATGAATCTTCTGACTTTTTAGGGCTCTCTTGTCTCTACGCTCTAGATCTGCAAAATTTAGAGACGTGTCTAGTTTTTCCACATGAGTGAAAAATGATAGGAGGTCTGATATTCTTTGGTGTATTGGTGTGAGTTACCAATCTACACTATCTAGCTAAATGACCATTGTGATTACATATCTGACATGTAATGTTCTGAGTACTTCTAACATTTTGCTAAGGATAACTTTTTTGGTTTTGCTGATCTTGATTTCTTTGATTATTCTAAGTCTTGTTCTTCTGACTTGTTTTGCAATTCATATCTCTATGACCAAATTTATTGCATTAATAACAGTAACCATTGAAGGGTCTTACCTCTTTACAATTCCTTTCAATATGTCCATGCTTGTTACAAGCATAATAAGTTCTTTCAACTAGATTGCATTCTTCCTTAGGTGGTTCAATATTGTCTTCAGTCTGATTTCCAATCTCCTTAGTATCTATGATGTCCTTTGGTTCTTTCATTCTTGCTTGTATGTCATCAATCTGATTTTCTGCTTTATTGTATCCTATACCACTGGTATCTCCTTTAACCAACTGTGACTCTATCAGATCCTTGCTTGTGTGTAATTTGTCAATATGATTCTTTTTTGCAATCAATTCAGATTCTATCTTTTCTTTGTTGTTTCTTAGCTCCAAGATTTCCATGTTTTCTTGTCTCAGTTCTTCATTTAACTGCTTGTTTTCTTTGACCTGTTCATCATAGGCTTCTTGATTGTTATATATCTTTTCATACAATTCTTCAATCTGATCCGTCAAAGATGAATTTTATTCATTCAACTTTTTGACTACTTCCCCCAAATCTTCCTTAATTCTTTTTTTAGTTTCTTGATAAGTATTTTCATTTCTTCAACTTTTAGTTTTAGATCTTCATTTTCTTTTTCATATCTGTCAAGTTCTTCAAGGGCTGCTTCAAGATTCTTTTTCAGGTGTTTCATTTCTTCCTTCTCCATGATCTCCTCAAGCGGTTAAACTTATTTTCTGAGGACCAGAGCTCTGATACCAATTTTTAGGATTAGGATCACTGAGAGGGGGGGGTAAATCAGTGATCTATCAATTAATACTTTTTTCTTATTATCTGAATCTTTACTTAAATGCTTATGTACTAAACTTGAATATTAATGCAAGTAAGATAAATATACACAATAAATAACACCATATATGATTATGGAGAAACCCAATGTAGGTGAAAACCCCAGTGGGAATTAGTAACCACAAATATTCTGCACTAGTGTCTTATGATCCTTGTTAGAAGATCCTTAACCCTGTTACGAGTTGTCTTTACAATACATGAAGTATAGTGACCTTGTTAAGGGTCAAACCCTGTTAGGAGTCTTTTACAATAAAATTTTTAGGGGTGGTGGACTCACTATCCAAGGACTCACTATCCAAGAGCACATTGCTCAAGTGGTGAAGGCTACAACCTTCTGGATCTTCGATACACACTGTATCTGCAAGGTGAACTGTTGTTGTGACACTGCTTGTCTAATCATTTCCTTTTGTGTGCTGATGTGTTAACCTCTTGTAAAGAACTAAAAAAATGTTATCTTCACTCTAAAAGCTTCTACTTCAATATCTATATCATCAACATATGATAGATATATCTTTGCTGCTTTTACACTCTGCTCTGCTTTTCTTATCTCTGGCTTCCGCAACTTTTCCCATCACAAATGAATTTCTATAAGTACTTCCTCAAAGGAAATGAACATGTCGGATTTAGGAAACCTTTTATCATGTATCTTGATCACTTAAATAAGCACACAACCCTTCATTAAGTTAACACAACATCAATTACAACTACTTTACTCAAACCGAACAAACACGTCTTTTCACACAGTCCACTCCACCAAATTAGCTCTAACTAATTATCCTGGATGAATCAAGTCATGTGATTTTAACCATATATTATTAGGTAACTAAAAATAAATAATCCAAAGGTGAAATTTCTGATGATAAGTTCAACTTCTACGCCAAAACAATCTTTGTCGGCTCTTTCCATGATCTTTGTCATGTTCTGTCATTCACTGGCTATATCTCTTCAACTTAAAGTATCTTCTTCATACTTACAGATCTGATCATGCTCTCTTAGAATTAGCATGTAAACATACTCATAATATTATCTTCAAAGGAACATATCATTTGGATAACAAATGAACACATGCTAATCAAAACTATAACAGTCTGTTCCTTGCTTTATCTTATTTTCTGTACTTAGCCAATTTCTGATCTTCTAATAATGTGTGCTGACTCCAAAAATTCATATGACTTTGTTTCCATAATGAAAACATTAAATAGAGTCATATAATTTAGTATATTCAACTTTCCAACAATAAATACACCACCCAATAATCTAAAAAAGATCAAAAGTCCTTATCTAAGCATGAAATACAGTCTGATACCAAATATGATATATCCCTGGGACTCAAATTTCTTGAACCAACACTTAGGATCAAAAAATTTGGAACCCTTAAAATAGATAAAGGAAATCCTTAAGTAGGAAGATGAAAAACCTTGGAGAGGGTTCCAACAACTGTCTATCAAGTCATAAATGCAATCCTATCTCGGCAATATGATCTTTCTCCAAAAGATCACCTAAAAGATATGTCCTAATGATCAACCTGCCAAATTACAATTACAGGTCCAACCATATAAATGTAGAAAACTGAAAGCACACTAGAAGACATCCCAAAATGGGAAGAAATCAAAGATCCAAGAGACCACCATACTACAATGAATGTGTTCAGACCCATAGAACATAACCCAAGACAAACAAAGGGCGCCATTAAGACAGTCATGGGAAAATAGAAACCTCTAACCACTTGCCTGCAAGTCTGAGAACACGCCACCATGACAATACGCGTAGAAAGATTTTAAAATTTTAAAATATTAACCACAACAGATAACTCCTCTAGCATGAAACACACCAATGACCGAGATCAAGCTCCCATTGCAACTTTAAAACAAAATTGTCGATACAATTTAATTTATCCGGGCACATAAGAAAAAAAGAAAGTTACTTTGCCCAGTAAAACCTCACTGACATCCACATGGCAACATCCCACTAGCCCTCAGAACCACCTTTCAACTTTCTCCTATGTAGGCCCCACACTCTTTACCTTATCACCAATCTAGATATGCGTCATGCATTTCGTGACCACGAGGTGCTTAACTTCCTCGCATATTTCCTTTATGTAGTAGCGCATTACCGTCAAATATCAATCTGCCTTTATCTCTTTCTTTTTAATTCATCTCCATGAGTCACCATCTGATTCAGTTCATCCTTGGTCCCACCTAACAATCCTACCACATGTCACACCTATTCTACTACACGATCCTGAAGAATATGAGAAATAGTGTTCTGATTACGCCCAACAACAATTGCATGCAAAATACCTGTTACAGGAAAGAAGAAAAAGAAGGAAAAAAGCTGAAGAACTCAGAAGCTCAGAGAAACTTGAAAGAGTAGCACAAAAATGTATTCTGAATTAATGAATAATAATTACAAAGTTCAACCTTAAAATGTGAACAAAACCCTAAAAGGAAAAAATCTAGGTTGTAAATTAATAATTAATAAAAGAATTAATTATTAATGCACCTAAGAGAAAGCTTAAACACTAAAGAATAATGGCAACTTAACTAATTAAATCAATGTGATTTAATCAATAAGTATAAAGGGAAATTACTCTAACACTCCCACTTAAGTGAAGCTCAGGAGGTAAGCTAACCTAGCATAGCTATGAAAGAAGGAAATGGGTCCCAACAACAAGGCCTGATCAGGTACCCAAGTACAAAACAAATCTTTGTAAAGAGAAGAAAAGGAGAAAACCCAGTGGGAAAAACCCCTCTCCAAAAAGAGATGAGCCTAGTGAAGGACTCAAGAAGCCTCCAAACTAGAGATTGTCCCATAAAATAGGAATAGAGAAAGAACATGTAGAACACCTCTGAAGCATGAAGCTACAAACACTGTCAAAAAATAACTGATGGAGCCTCCACTGTAATAGAATGTGATCAGGTAGAAAAGACTGTAAACAAATCCTGAAGAGCTGATCAATAAAAACAAGGAAGTATTAGAACCAATAGGAGATACCATAAATAATCTAAGAAACATTAATCCGATTATGCCTAAGAACAACTGCATGCAAAATACTTGTGCCCTTGGTCTACTGGTGAATTTTAATGGTTCACAAAGAGTGCAAGGCTTGACATCATAAGGGATGAGGCTCGGATTGTGCCCCAGGAGAATTTGGAAGTTTGGATACTCCTCATTCCTTGGCTCTAAGCTAAAGAGGCACGTGTGGGCCCGTATTGGGTTCCTAAAACCTTCCATAAAAAAAACCAGTATCTCATGTTGGTTCTAATGCTTCCTTGGTAATGATCACAGATTTAGCAACTCTGTTTAGTGTGCACTCGATTAAGAGATTTACAAAGGATTGTTAAATCCACCTTTCTTGAAAGGATTTCTTATATTTTCTACACTTGTTAGAATGTAGACAAAAATATTTAGTGAACTAAGTATGTGCAATCTACCATTGCTAATAACAGATCCATTAAAGATTACAAGTATAATGTATCACCTAATGTGACTGATTAATACCTATGCTGCTTGATAGTCTTGAATCTGGTTCTTGATAACCTAATTGCATTTTTGTTGTTCTTGCTTGAAAATCTTAGTCTGGTCCATAGATGTGCTCCTTGCCTACTCTTATCCTCGCATCCATTTTAAATGGAATTATTACACATCTATTTATACAATAGATTGACCTATTTTAGTTTCACGTATTACAAAGATAAATCTATGATCAAAGGTTTACAACTTGACCTTGATCTCCTAGTTTGCATATTTTCAATCAGTTAGACTGATTAAAAAAATTATAATTACATTGCTTGTCCCTCAAGAAAAGGTTCTAAAATCAAATAAAAAATGCTAAGTATAAAACATAAGTGTTTTGTCTGACGTGGAAGTCAGATCCACATTTCTCAGGATTTAACTGACTTTCGGTGTCTAATTCTTGAGCTGCTCTGTTGTCTATCTGTCAGTGTTCCTTCTATGAACTGTCCATCAAGTTCCTCTATCGGGTTCCACTTCATCATTTTCAGGTTGCACTTTTGGTTTACACTGTCGTCTTCTCTTTTTTATCTATACTTTCAGTTTGAACTGAAAGTCTATCTTTCTGTGTAGGTGTTACCGATGGTTCATAACTTGTTTTCCCTTTGCATACTAATGGCAAAAATAATGTCTTCAATCTCCCACTTTGAAATTAGTATCAAAAACTGGTATGTGCAAAATACTAAACTATGTAGTATGTACACCATGTGTTTACCTTGTGATTTACGACTCCCCCTATGTATATGATGGTATAGTATATGTATATACATGTATACTTGCCTTTATACTATACTCCCTTTTCACCTTATCTTCATATCATTTTCCCTTTTGTATAATATCATTCTTCCCCTTTTTACTATTGCACATGTCATTTTCCCCTTGTGCTAGATATGTACTGGACATATCATTTTCCCCCTTTTTTGATAGCAAGGGAAAAGGTGTATACTTACAGCTTATCAAAAATATGGCAATGGGAAGTCTTCATATCCTCCATCAGTTTCTCCCATTTCTCCTTTAGGTTTTCAAGAGCCATTTTCTCTAGTGTGATTCGGGCATGCATATCATAGATGATGTCTACTACAGACATCTCTAGGTTGGCAATTAATTGTCTTGCTAAAGTCATGTGTTATGCAAAGGTGTAATATTTGGTAACATTAGAGCTTGTAGCTTTGTAACCTCATCTCTAAAATTTGTTTCTGCCTCTATAATTTCATGTCTCAACATTTTGGATTCTTTAATCTTATCATAATGCATCTTGATTGCATTATCATCTGTGGTTAGACATTGTGCACTTGCATTTAGATTGGAATCTATCTGTGCAATCTTATCATTATTTTCCTTAGTGACTTTCTCTAAATTGCATAACTTTTGTATTAAGGCAATAGCTTCAGAAATTATTGGATCTAATTCATTTGAAATTTCTGAGAGATTTACCTTGTTCACTTCCACTTCTTGGCTTATCTTTTCTATCAATTGTATTGATATTTTTTTATGCTCATTCTTCAATTTCTTTTTCGGCATCCACACTCTGAGATGTGATGGCCTCAGTTAGAATGGAAAGTTGATCCAGAATGGGGGCATTTTGATCAACATCTATGTCAAGAACTATTTGAGTTAATATATCCCTGGTAGTTTCTGACACTAGGGATTCTTTGTGCTCTTTCCTTATCTTTTCTTTCATAGCTTTCCTTTAACATATTTCTCCATACTCTTTTAGAGATTCAAAATCCAATGTGGAAGGGTCACACTTTGGTATCTCAATGATTTCATCAAATGCTACCTTCAAGTTGGACTTCATTGTCTTCTTCTTCTTGGATGCTGAGTGGGAGGCACTTGAATGTACTACCAAAGCAAGATCCTTTTCTTTGTTAGATGTGCTAGATGAAGGCTTTTGTGGTTTTGTGTCTTTTTCCAACTGCTCGATATCTGCCTATCGGTTGGTAGTGGACGTCTCCATATCAACCTTTGGTTTATCTGCAGCATCTCCTTCTGTATTCTTAGGAATATCAACTTCTTTCTTCTCTTCTTCACCTTTTTCTTTCTACCCTTCATCGATTTCTTGTTGTGCTCCATCGATGACATTTTGGTCATTAGTTATATATTTCTTCTTGTCTTCATCTTTATTCTTCTCATTAGATGTATCTTTCTGTTCATCATTACCCTTATCTTTGGGTATGCTTGCATTAGGCTCAGGTGATTTTTCCCTATGTGAGATTATGTTAATAGCTTGTATTAATAGTGGCATTTGACCCGGTATTCTCACCTGTACAACATCTATAGTTATGTCCTATTCATCGATTTGGGCAGGGACAACAGTGATATCTTCATCTTTTTTAACCTCATCTGCAGGATCTCCTTCGGTAATATCAATGATGGTATTATCGGGCCATGTTTCATCTACAGTGTCGATATCCTTCTTCCCTACTGTGTTCAATGCTACTCCATTTACATCCTCATCATCAATTATATTAATGTGCTTTGGGCTTGGTTTAGCCTAATCTTTAGCATTCAGTGGCTTTCCAGTAAGAGCTTCTTGTGTCTCAGGACTTGTGTCCTTTTTAGGTATATCAAGTATCTTTCTCCATTCAACCTTTCTTTTTCTACCTAGCTTAATTAGATGTCCTTTTATCACTTGGTAGTCTCTTAACTTTGGTGAGAATCTTTTGGAATGTTTCTTCATTATTTCTTCAATTTCTTCCATCTTAGATTCAAGTAGCATAATTGAAACTACGGCTCTTTCCCTTATTTGTTTCTCTTCCTTTAGATAATATGTCTACCTAGCTAACAATCTATTCATAAGTTCTTTTGGCATCTTCTCTGCAAATTGTATTGGAACATATTTGAATATGCTCATCATTGTGATAATTGCCTCCTCTAACTTATTTTGATCCTCGGGATCCAATGTTAGCCATTTCTTAATCTTAGGGTCATTTACTGTACCTGATTTGATAATAGCAGCACATACCTCATCAATAGTAGAAGGAAGTGTGTTCTTGAAAAATTGTTCATATTTTTTTCGG
Organism: Thuja plicata; assembly: GCA_018584345.1. NCBI lineage: Eukaryota > Viridiplantae > Streptophyta > Pinopsida > Cupressales > Cupressaceae > Thuja > Thuja plicata. Next base: position 2,863,595 of record MU226225.1, read on the forward strand.
TGTCCTCTATGTCTTCCCTAGTTCTGAGGAATTTTCTTCTTTTTGTTGGCCCCTTTTTCTCAGTAGGAGTCTTTCTTTTATATGTCCTTACTTGACCTTTTTTGATAGGTGGTGAGTCTGCCTTGGCATTTTGACTTCTTGTCCATGATGTAGTTATAGTCTTTGGTTTCTTTGTAGGTGGTGGTGGTACATTGGACTCTGTGGATTCTGAGTCACTCACCTTCTCAGCTTCATCGATGGGTGACTGACCCTCAGTTTCTTCTATCTTTTATGTTTCCTCTTCAATTACCGATAGATTTTTCTTCAAATTCTTTACCATTTTGTCCTTCTTCCTGTCAATATTTTTCACAAATAAGCCTTTTTTAATCCTTTATTTGGCTTCCTCATAAGTTCCAAACATAGGTTGTGACTTGTCCAATGGTTCATTTATCAATGCCTCAATAGAATTTGTTGCTTGATCTATGTTAACCTCATACTCAAGTGGTGCCAACCATGTTGTCCTCGGTATAGCTGGCTTGATATAGGTGTAATATGTGTCCACCATAAAACAAATGTCAATATTGTACTTTTCTACCAGTTTTTCTAGTATCCTCACCCTCTTTTGCATTCTTTCTTTGAATCCAATGAAGTATTCATCCATGACTGATTCAAAATTATCTCCTAGTGATTTGATAAACTCACTAATCTGTGTGGTCATTGGTCGGGTAGTGTCCCATTTGACATTGTCAATAGATGGGAAGGATTCTTGAAAATAGAAAAATATACACATAATGAGTAAACCAAAATTACTTGAGTTAGACTTTGCAGTCCTGATCGTTCTCATCTAATTGCCTTAGTATAAGTTCTTATAGATCTAACTGCAATCCCTTCTTAAAAAAATTGTGTGCTATATCCACTACTCTGGATGCAATACGATTCATCCTACTAGCCTGAAATAATTTGTATCCTAAGACACATGCTCCAAATTTCATTTCATCATCATTGATGGTGGATACCTTTAATCCTCTTCCATTCCATGTTTCTCCTGTGTTCTTTTCAATGTCAGCTCGAGGAGGGTGTTTCAGTGCTTTGACCTTATCGGTTATAGGATAACCGGTAACAGCGTGTATAACATCCATGCTTATTGGTTTGGGCTCATCCACCCTTATCTTTTGTTCATTTACTCTCTTTATTACTAACCAAATCCATTAGGTCTTTAATTCCTTTGGGAATAATAGGGCATGTGTGAGTCGTTTCACTTCAATGTGCTTATGTTCTTTAATGCAGAGGTCATAGCAAGAAGTGTGGACTTGGTCCTTTCTCTTCCTTGAAACACCCAAATTAACTTATGGTTTCCTTAGATCCTTGATCCTTCTTTACACAATTCCTCCTACCTATTCAAGGTGGTAGAACTACTTACTGACCTTTCCCAATTGAATACCATTCAATTCAAGATTTTGCAATTTTGGGCTTTAGGGACACTAGCCCTATTTGAAGCCACAAACTAGAACTCTTCACCAGTGACTTCACCAACCCAAATTTTATATTGGTACACCTTCCTTATGTCATAAGGACTAATAATCACCCTTTTGTTTGGTCCTCCAACTATCGTACAGTAGCTATCTAGGACTGTCCTAGAATTCCTTGTAGGTTTATCCAAGTGGTTCTTTGAACTTAACTTATACTCATTATCATCTTTTATAAAAATAAGGATATATCTAGATACCCTTTTGGAATTTATGTCAAACCCCAAAGCCCTAGGTTCCAACTCCACTCCAGAAACACCTATCACTCACCAAGTTTGCAGACCTAATTGGCCAAATTAGGCTTGGATAGAAAAGCAAGTACTAGAAGTTGGGTACATGGGATTGAAAAATTTCTTCAAAGCTCTAAAAATAACTCCCCACAATTCAAATCCACCCTTATTTTTCTCAACTACACTATCTTTTTAACATAACACTTCATTTCTCTTCATTCTAGGCTGAATACATTGAGATATTCAGCCTAGGGCTTGATGCATGAGGGCTTTACCCTTTGAGCCATCTTTTGATCTTATATAATCCTTAAATATACCATCCTAACTTACATTTTCCAGGATCTTAGTGAATTCCACTTGACACAATGCAAGTTAGGACTCCATTAGTGAAATGTGCTTCTAACAAGCCTCTTTCTGGACTAGTTTTTGAAAACTGAATAAAAAACACCTCAAACCAAAACTAAATAACTTCAAACCAATTTTAAAGTAACACTAACATAGAGGGCCTTCAAAACATCAACTTATTTTTCAAATATCACACCAGACACGACTGTACAACTCAAAAATGCTCAGAAAACTCTTCATCTTCCATTCCAAATGCATCAAAACTCTAATACAGAACTTCTAACCATCTTGGTTTGAAATAAGCACTTAAAAAAACTTCATATGTGAATTCAAATAAATCCAAAACTCCCTATTACTATTGGGCTTCCATCTTGCAACTCTCAAGCAACTTTTGGAAATTGCATGAGCAACATTTTGACAACTTTTGCAACATTTGGAAAAATCTTGTCTTTTTGCACTTGAAGACTTTGGATTGAATCCAAACCTATCAACTTGACATAATATGACCAAAATGACATGGATCCAAATAATTTAACACTAAGGACTCCTAAAAATATAAAATCATACTTAAAGCAACTTAAGCCTAAACAGATGATCCAAATCGACTAAGGCATCTCTAGGCTCATAAGATTTCCTAAGAGATCCTTGACCAAACACATGGATCCAAAACCAAAAATAGGATGATCCTTTAAGACCAATCCATTTATTAAAAACTCAAATCTTGCAAAGTGACAGTCAATCAATGACAGTCATGAGTGCACCACACCATACTCCCTAAGACAAAATTAACTCAAGTCCCTTGAGTTGGGAGATCTTATAGATTGAAAAAAATCTTCTTGATATCTTCAGGTGTCAACCAAGTAGCATCCTCCACTGAATGGTGTTTCCATTTGACTAGATATTCATAGAAAGTAGACCTCCTGGTTTGTTTGGCTATCCTCTTATCCAGTATAGAGTCAATCTCTTGTGCTAGTGGTTTAGGTAGATCTTGTAGCACCTAGTCCTGTGGCATATCTTGAGCATCTAAAATGGAGACATCAGTGACAAGAACTTTGTATGGATATAGGTCATCTACATTGAAAATGGGAGATAAACCAATGGTTGAAGTTAATTCAATTCTATATGCATTATTTCTACATTTCTTCAAGATTCTGAAGGGGCCAATCTTTTTCACCATCATCTTGGTGTACTTTTCCTTGGGTAGTCTTTCTTTCTTTAGGTGAACCATAACCATGCCTCCAGCCTTGAATTGGACATCTCTCCTCTTGACATCTACTACTTTTTTATACTTCTTAGAGGTTTGTTGTAGTCTATCTTTCACTTTTTGATGAATGTTCTTCATTACCTCTGCAAAAATCCTCAGCTTGGGCACTCCTTTGGCCAAAATTATGGATGTTTCTTAGTTCCAAGACACCCCTAGGGTGGGATCCAAAGAAAATTTGGAAAGGACTGAGTCCTAAACTTATATTTATAGAATCATTATAGGAGAACTCTTCTTGTGGAAGGATTGATTCCCATGCCACTCCATACTCCTTTGTAATACATCTTATCAATTTTCCCTAAGATCTATTGATGACTTCAGTCTGTCCATCTGATTGAGGTGGTAAGAAGATGACATAGCTAGGTTTTTTCCAAGTCTTTTTGACAAGGTACACCAAAAATGTCCCAAAAATTTGGGGTCTCTATCTGAAACAATGGTGAGTGGTAAACCATGGAGTCTTACAATCTCCTTGAAGAATAGCCTTGCAATACTTGAGGCATCATGTGTAGTCTTACAAGGTAGGAAGTGTGCCATCTTGGAGAACCTATCTACAACCAGATAAATACTGTCATAACCTGCCTTTGTCCTTGGAAGACCCAATACAAAATCCATGTTGATGGATTCCTAAGGTTTTCTAGGAATGGGTAATGGTGTGTACAAGCCTGCATTTGAACTGGTCCTTTGGATTTTTGACAAATTAGACAACACTCCACAAATATCCTTATTTCAATCTGCATCTTGGGCCACAAGTAGAATCTTCTTACTAGCTCAAGTGTCTTGTCAAGACCAAAGTGGCCTGATAGACATCTACAATGTTTCTATTTTATGATGTTCTCCCTCATGGAGCAATCAGGGATGCACAATTGAATCTCTTCAAAAAATAAACCTTCTTGAATCATATATTCTACAAACTCAATGTGATATCTATCTCCTAGCTCCAAAAAAAATTTCTAAATTTCTTTAAAGTTTTCATCATTAGGATACATGTCCTTGAGGATAGAGATACCTACACTTTTTAGGGTCACTTCTTGTATAGCCAAATTCCTTCTTCTCAATGCATCAGCTACCTTATTAGCTACCCATTTCTTGTGATTTATGGTTAAAGTGAATTCTTGCAAGTACTCCATCCACTTAAGGTGTCTATGGTTCAGTTTCTCCTGCTTGTTAAGAAAACTCAATGCATGATTTTTAGTATATACAATAAATTATTTTGGAAATAAGTAATGCCTCCACTTCCTTAGTGATTGGACCATAGCATACATCTTCAAATCATATGTAGAGTATTTTTTCTTAGCTTCATTAATATTTTCACTAAAGAATTCCATAGGTCTCCCTTCTTGACTGAGAACGCCCCTAATGGCTCTCCTACTAGCATCACCTTCAATGGTGAACACCTTATGAAAATCAGGGAGTGTCAAGATAGGTTGTTGAGAGACTCTTGTTTTCAGATATTCAAAGGACTTCTCTGTAGCATCAGTCCATAAAAACTTGCATTTCCTCCCCCCTTTGATAGTATCTATCATTGGTGTACTCACCCCACTGAAATTATTTAAAAATTTCCTATAGAAGCTAGCTAGCCCATGGAAACTTTTGACCTCACTGAAAGATTTTGGAGTGGGCCAATTTAGTATGGCTTCAACCTTGGAAGGATCTATTTTCAAATTACCCTAGGAGATGACAAATCCAAGAAATATCAATTCTTCTTGCATAAACACACATTTTTCCAAATTTATCCTCAGCTTTTCCTCATGTAGTCTCTTCATTACCATATCTAGGTGTATCAAATGCTCATCTTTATCTTTGCTAAAGATCAATATGTCATCTAAATAAAAAACAACAAAGTGATTTATGAAAGGTTTAAGGACCTCATTCATCAACCTCATAAAGGTACTAGGAGCATTTGAGAGACCAAAAGGCATCACTACCCATTCAAACAACCCCTCGTTGGTTTTAAAATTTTTCTTCCACTCATCCCCTTCTCTGATCCTAATTTGATGATACCCACTCTTTAAATCAATTCTTGAGTAATATTTTTCTCCTCCTAGATAGTCCATGAGATCTTCTATTCTTGGAATAGGAAACCTATATCTGGTGGTTATCCTATTGATGTCTCTAGAGTTTGTACATAGCCTCCATGTACCCTCATTCTTAGGTGCTAGGACTGTAGGGACTGCACAAGGGCTTATGCTCTTCCTAATGAAGTCTTTATCCGTCAATTCTTGAATCTGTCTTACAAATTCTACATTTTGGTCAGGGGTCAACTTGTAAGAAGCCTTATTTGGAAAGGTAGAACTAGGTATGAGGTCTATATAGTGGCTAATATCTCTCTATGGTGGCAAAACATCAGTACTCTTGTCTACAACTATTCCTTTGAATTTGTTCAACAAATATTTTACTTCTTTGGGGCCAACACTTCTCTAAGGTTCTTGACTTTTTGGAATCCTTTTAGAATTTATTTTGGGCTTTACTATGATCTAAAAACAAGGTGTGTCTCTTTCCTTAAGAACTTTCAAAAATTCCTTCTCTCCCACTAAGGTAACACTGTTTGTTAAAGCTTTGTCTTTCTCAGAATCAGGGAGGGGTGGCATAGTGTAACTAATCCCATTCTTAGTTAAGGTATACACATTTTTATTACCCCCATCTTGAGCATCAACATCATATTTCCAAGATATTCCTAGCATAAGGTGGAATGCATCCATATTCACAACTTCACACAAGACTTTATCTTTGTATTCTCCTACTTGAAATTCTACCCAACATTGCTCATCTACCAAAGTTTATTGATCTTTATTAAGCCAAGATAATTTATAAGGGCTTGGGAAGGATATTTTATTCAAACCAATCTTATATGTTAATGCATTAGAAACTAAATTCTTTGTAGAACCAGAATCAACAATAACATTGCAAATCTTACCAAGTACCTTGCAGTGAGTTCTGAATAGACTTTTCCTTTGTGAGGGCTCCTTAGGACTTGGAACCTTCAAGAGTATTCTATTGAACATTATGCACTCTCCTTGCTCAGGGTCTATAGGTCTTGATGTAGTGGTGTGATAGGAAGTCATGCTTTGACAGTCCTCATCTTGGGTGAGTTGGATTATCCTATCTCCTCCTAATGTACTGGCCTTTTTTGGGAATCTAAAAGATTGGTGACCAATTTGATTGTAGGAGAAACACTTTCTGGTGAACATAGAGGTACTTCTAACCCCTAACCTTCATTTTTTATTGCCTCTACCCCCTCTGAAATTACCTCTGTGATTCTTCTCTTTGTCATACTCTTGGTGATTGGATTATCCCTGTCATGGTCTTGGAGATGATCCTCTTCCTTGAAATCTTCCCCTACGTCTGAAACCATTTCCCCTTCCTCTATTATTATATTATCCTCTCCTCTTTAGTTTCTCTTCAATCTTCATAGCCTTCTAATAGCACTGGTGTACAGATTGGGGACAAAATAAACTTAGTTCATCTTGAATATTGTACTTAAGCCCATTCATGTATCTAGCAAGTTTTTGTTTCTCACTTTCAGGGGTCTTTGTCTTCATTAAGATCTTGTGGAATTCATCAGTGTAAGATCCCACATCAAGATCCTTCTACTTCATATTTTGTAACTTCTTATGTAGAGTTACCTCATAATCTTTAGGAAAAAATTGTTTCTTAATTTCCCTCAACATCTTCTTCCATGTGGTTATAGGGTCTTTTTCTTTCTCTACCCTCTCCCTTTGTAGGAAGTTCCACCAACTTAGTGCAGGTCCTTTCATTTTGGACTTGGAAATATTTTTCCTCTATAAGATAGGGATATCCTCACACTCAAAATAATTTTCTATGGCCTCTACCCAATCCATGCATTCCTCAGGGTCCATCTTGCCCATAAACTTTCATAGGTCTAGTTTGTTATCTCTCCTACCCACTCTCTCCAAAGCTTCTAAGATAATTTTCTCTTCTAGCACCATTGTCCTCTCTATTTCAGTCTCCTCTTCTTCTTCTTCTTGGTCTGACTCAAAATCATCACTAGTAGTTCTACTTGTTTGAGAGCTATTCAATTTCTCTATTTCTGCTTCCATCTTCTTGTTCTTAGTTGCCTGCTCCCTCAAAATATTGGCTACATCCATGTTGGTGACCCTCAAATGTATCTCTCCATTAGTATCATCACATTTCTTGGTCATTCTTGTTCCCAAGATATTTTCTAGGCTCTCATACCACCTAATGCAGAGGTGATAGTAAGAAGTGTGGACTTGGTCCTTTCTCTTCCTTGAAACACCCAACTTAACTTATGCTTTCCTTGTTTCCTTGATCCTTCTTTACATAATTCCTCCTACCAATTCAAGGTGGTAGAACTACTTACTGACCTTTTCCAATTAATACCATTCAATTCAAGATCTTGTAAATTTGGTCTTTAGGGACACTAGCCCTATTTCAAGCCAAAAACTATAAGTATTCACCAGTGACTTCACCAACCCCAATTTTATATTGGGACACCTTAATTATTTTATAAGGACTAAGAATCACCCTTTGGGTTGGTCCTCCAACTATCGTACAGTACCTATCTAGGAGTATCCTAGAATTCCTTTTAGGTCTGTCCAAGTGGTTTTCTAAACTTAACTTTTCCTCTTGGTCACCTTTTAGAAAAATAAGGATATATCTAGATACCCTTTTGGAAGTTATGTTTAACCCCAAATCCCTAGGTTCCAACTCCACTCCAACAAAACCTAACACTCACAAAGTTCGCAGACCTAATTAGCCAAATTAGACTTGGATATCAAAGCAAGTACTCGAATTTTGGTACATGGGATTGAAACAGTGCTTGAGACCTTTTCAAATAACTCCCCACAACTCAAATCAACCCTTTTTTTTCTCAACTAGACTATTTTTTTAACACAACACTTCATTTCTCTTCATTCTAGGTTGAATACATTGAGATATTCAACCTAGGGCTGGATGCATGAGGGATTTACCCTTTGAGCCATCTTCTAAGCTTCTATAACCCTTAAATATACCATCCTAACTTGCATTTTCTAGGATCTTAGTGAATTCCACCTGACACAATGCAAGTTAGGACTCCATTAGTGAAATCTGCTTCTAACAAGCCTCTTTTTGGACTCCTTTTGGAAAACAAAATCAAGAACACCTCAAACCAAAACTAAATAACTTCAAACCAATTGGAAAGTTTTACTAAAATAAAGCGCCTTCAAAAAATCAACTTAGTTTTCAAATATCACACCAGACACGTCCGTACAACTCAAAAATGCTCAGAAAAACTCTTCATCTTCCATTCCAAATGCATCAAAACTCTAATACATAACTTCTAACCATCTTGGTTCAAAGTAAGAACTTAAAAAAAATTCATATGTGAATTCAAATTGATCCAAAATGCCCTATGAATTTTGGGATTCCATCTTGCAACTCTCGAGCAACTTTTGGAACTTGCATGAGCAACATTCTGACAACTTTTGCAACATTTGGCAAAATCTTGTATTTTTGCACTCGAAGACTTTTGGATTGAATCCAAACCTATAAAATTGACATAATATGACCAAAATTACATGGATCCAAATAATTTAACACTAAGGACTCCTAAAAACATAAAATCATACTTAAAGCAACTTAAGCCTAAACAGATGATCCAAATGGACTAAGACATCTCTAGACTCATTAGATTGCATAAGAGATCCTTAACCAAACACATGGATCCACAACCAAAAATAGGATGATCCTCTAAGATCAATACATTTATTACAAACTCAGATCTTGCAAAGTGACATTCAATTAGTGACAGTCATGGGTGCACTGCACCATTCTTCTTTGATTGTTCCAACATCATTGCAAAGCTTCTTGTAAGCTTGCTCAACTTCCAGGTCTCCTATTTCTACAATATTGTAGTGAATATACACTCGCACGTCCTCAACAAGAAAAACCCTAGCTGGTATACTAGAGAATATACCAGCATTGTCTGGTTGTGAAGCAACCTCGAGACAGATCTTGTAATGAGGTTCTTCACAGGTGGTATTCTTGATTAGATTAACCTTTTGCTTCTTTGCATTCTTGATCTTGGTGGTTCTTGAAGTAATTGCCATCATTTCATAAATTAAAGGTTTTTCTTGTAAAAGAAAATAGGGTTCTTGGTGACTATTTTTACTTACTTCAACCTCCTGTGACTATTGGGAATCTTTTTGAGTCCTATGGCCAGGGTTAAGGTTGCTCTACAATCTTGGTCACTTTGTGCTCTTGTTTCGCTCTGCTTCTTTTCTCAAATCACTTTGTGAATAATGAGTTGTTCCATCAACTGTTTATAGACTTTTTTCCCTAAGTCGTGTCATAAATGCTCACCCACTTCTCGATGTTTAAAGATGGAGTCATCAGGTAGAATACACAGTTCATTCTTGGTGAGAACATGATTCTTGGGATAGGTGTCAACTCATTTGACTATTTACCAACGATCTCGGTATATGGCGAAGACACCATTGTCTTTTTACATGATTACCGACAAATCTCAGTTTACACTAGTAACTCAGATTTTATATGTTAACCGACAATTCTCGGTAAGTATAGACAACTTAGCTTTGTATTTACACTGATGATTTTTGGTAACCATTAACCGATGAGATTGAATTCACAAAATTGTAACAAGTAATACCATAGTGCATCTTTAATCATGTTGATTTGGAATTTTAACTATGTGTAATAGAACTGATGCAAAATATAACTTGGTATAATGCATTTCCATACTTACTTGTTCTTCTTAGGTGGGGGTAGTGATGTCACCAGATCTATTAGATAAGGTGTCACCAATTTCATTTCTTGGTCAAGCTTCATCATTTTTTGTAGCTTTCCTCCACATTTTGTTTTTCATTTTCCTGATGTCTTCAATGGTGTTTCCATTAGAAAAGGTGCTTGTCTCTATCACTTGGTCTCTACAGTCCTTCCTTAGATGACCAACTTTATGATAGTACCTTCCTTTAGTGCAGCTCCTAGACTTTCTCATCCATTAGCTCATGCAATTTGCAGCTATGTGTCCAAATCTTCCACATGCCATGCAGTTTTCCCATGTGTTGTAATCCCAAACATATGAGTTGTCGACTCTTTTCGGTTGATAAGTAGTTTTATTTTATTTAGGAGTCCATGCTTTCTTTTTCTTCTTCATGTATTCAAGAGATGTGTGCCCATGCATTTTACAAGTGGGAAAATATTTTTTCATGTAGGTTTCCTTCTTTGGTTATTTCACCTCATATTTACATTCATATGATTTATGTCCTTTCTTGTTATATTTATAACAAATTCCTATGAATGAAGGTGTGGGTTTAGGAATACCTTTCATTTTTCTCCTACATACATTTGATGTGTGGCCTGGTTTTCCATAGTGATTGCATGACTGCTTTCTTGGTCTTGGATTTGTGTAGACATTCTTTGGATCAGCTTGGCATGGTGATTCTTTATTTTTGGTATACCCTAGTCCAGTATTGTTGTTGACTCTCCTTTGTCCATCTAGAAAATTATATATCCTTTTGGTTTTTTCTTTAGCTCTCTTCATCATGTCATTATGATGTTGCTGAATTCTCACTTCATGCTTCAATTTTTCATTTTCTTCTCTTAGCTCACTGATAACTTCTATTCTTTCAATGAGTTCTATGTTCATTATGTTTGCCTCCTGACTCATAAGAATAATTTGATTGGTGATCTCATGATGATGTTCTTAATAAATCTGGTTCTTGATAACCTAATTCATCTTTTGTTGTTCTTGCTTGAAAACCTTAGTCTGATCGATAGATGTGCTCCTTGGCTACTCTCATCCTCACATCCATTTTAAATGAAATGATTACACATATTTTTACAATAGATTGACCTATTTTAATTTCACGTATTACAAAGATAACTCTATGATCAAAGGTTTACAACTTGACCTTAATCTCCTAGCTTGCATGTTTTCAATCACTTATACTGATTAAAACAATTACAATTACATTTCTTGTCCCTCAAGAAATGGTTTTAAAATAAAATAAAAATGCTAAATATAAAATATAAGTGTTTTATCTGATGTGGAAGTCAGATCCACATTTCATGGGATTTTATTGACTTTCGGTGTCTGATGCTTGGGTTTCTCATTTGTCAGTTTGTCGGTGTTCCTTCTGTGAGTTGTCCATTGGGTTCCCCTGTTGAGGTCCACTTCATCATTTTGAGCTTGCACTTTTGGTTTACACTATCGTCTGATCTTTTTTATCTGTACTTTCAGTTTGAACTGAAAGTCTGTCTTTTAGTGTAGGTGTTACCGATGGTTCATAACTTGTTTTCCCTTTGCATACTAATGTAAAAATTAATGTCTTCATTCTCTACCTGATCATGTTCTATTATAGTAGAGGCTTCATCAGTTATTTTTTGACAGTGTTTGCAGCTTCATGCTTCAGAGGTGTTCTACATGTTCTTTCTCTGTTCCTAACCATTTAATGGTATCAAAACCTATTAGAGTAATTTCCCTTTTGACTTATTGATTAAATCGTGTTGATTTAATTAGTTATGTTGTCAATACCCTTTATTTCTTAAAAATAACAACTGGTAACAAAGAACAAAGGATCCTTTTTCTGATACCATGAAGGATCTGAGAAAAACTAATTTGATTATGCCCAAGAACAACTGCATGCAAAATACCTGTTATAGGAAAGAAGAAAAAGAAGGAAAAAGCTGAAGAACTCAGAAGCTAAGAGAAACTCGAAAGAGTAGAGCAAAAATTATTTTAGAGAAAAACACTGATGGAGCCTCCACTATAATAGAACATGATCAGGTAGAGAATGAAGACATTAATTTTGACATTAGTATGCAAAGGGAAAACAAGTTATGAACCATCGGTAACACCTACACTGAAAGAAAGACTTTCAGTTCAAACTGAAAGTACAGATAAAAAAGATCACATGATAGTGTAAACCAAAAGTGCAAGCTCAAAATGATGAAGTGGACCCCGAAAGGGGAACCCAATGGACAGTTCACAGAAGGAAGACCAACAAACTGACAAAAGAGCAACCCAAGCATCAGACACCGAAAGTCAATAAAATCCTATGAAATGTGGATCTGACTTCCACGTCAGATAAAACACTTATATTTTATATTTAGAATTTTGATTTGATTTTAAAACCATTTCTTGAGGGACAAGAAATGTAATTGTAATTGTTTTAATCAGTATAAGTGATTGAAAACATGCAAGCTAGGAGATCAAGGTCAAGTTGTAAACCTTTGATCATAGAGTTATCTTTGTAATACGTGAAACTAAAATAGGTCAATCTATTGTAAAAATATATGTGTAATCATTTCATTTAAAATGAATGTGAGGATGACAGTAGCCAACGAGCACATCTATCGATTAGACTAAGATTTTCAAGTAAGAACAACAAAAGATGAATTAGGTTATCAAGAACCAGATTCAAGGCTACCGAGCAACAGAAGTATTAATCAATCACATTAGGTGATACATTATACCTATAATCTTTAATGGATCTATAATCAGAAATGGTAGATTTCACATACTCAAGTCACTAAATATTTTTATCTACATTCTAAAAAGTGTAGAAAATAGAAGAAATCCTTTCAAGAAAGGTGGATTTAACAATCCTTTGTAAATATCAAACTAAAACACTTAGCACTATTTCTAATTTATATGTTCTCTGACATAATCTTAGCACTAATCTCATTTATATGTGAGGCCTACCCCAATCTGACATAATCTTAGCACTATTTCTCATTTATATGTTCTCTTGTCGATACAAATTTTGTTATAGTTGGACCATTTGGACATATGTATTACTTTATGGATCTATTGAATCCTTTTTCTTGTAACGCCTGATTATGTAATCAGGAAATCTTTGTGATACTATGTGTAAATGATGAAAATTTCGCTATAGGACTTAGCTTTGATGATTTTGTATATTGGATTAGTATGTGGATGTTCGATGTAATCAAGATGCAAATTTATTAAGAACTATGTTTATGCATATAGATTAGATGTAGATGTTGTTTAAATTCAATGAATCATCGATGCAAATGTGAGTGAATGTGTGTTCAATTTACATTATAAATCTTGATATGTTTATGTGTTGGTTTATTGGACCTACTGATGTGTGCAATGAGTGTGCAGGAAAGTTGACCATGGTACTAATTAGGGATTCAGGAATGGACCTAAGTGAAAATCATGATGCTAAGGCCCTGTCTATATAAAGAGACATGGACCTTGTTGTATTGTATTTTTATTCGTAAAAATGTGGTGTATGATTGTAATTTATTTAATTGAGTAAATGTGTAATAAGTCATGCTCATGTAAAATTATTGTGTCACTTGACACATGTGCACTCTATGTGTTGGCATGGCTAGTGAATGTGACTAGCATAGGCTTAACTTTACCCAAGAGTTACCTAGTATAGTCCCAATGCTTACCCTAAGGTTTAGG
>MU226225.1:2885827-2905018 GCA_018584345.1 Thuja plicata
TATAACATTAATTAATATTGTTGATTAAACTTTCAATTAATTTAATTGTCAATTTTGCAAAGGTGCATTTAGGGAAGAAAAGACTACATCTTCTTTAGTTAAATATAATATTTTATTTTTAAAATTTAAAAAATTTAGTTCTTTTGGTTAAGGCTTAAGTGCCCAGATTTTGGGGCATGACACATTGGCTACTCTCATCCTCACATCCATTTTAAATGAAATGATTACACATATATTTTTACAATAGATTGACCTATTTTAGTTTCACGTATTACAAAGATAACTCTATGATCAAAGGTTTACAACTTGACCTTTCTCTCCTAGCTTGCATGTTTTCAATCACTTATATTGATTAAAACAATTAAAATTACATTTCTTGTCCCTCAAGAAATGGTTTTAAAATCAAACCAAAATGCTAAATATAAAATATAAGTGTTTTATCTGACGTGGAAGTCAGATCCACATTTCATGGGATTTTATTGGCGTTCGATGTCTGATGCTCGGGTTGCTCTTTTGTCAGTTTGTCGGTGTTCCTTCTATGAACTGTCCATTGGGTTCCCCTGTCGGGGTCCACTTCATCATTTTGATCTTGCACTTTCAGTTTACACTGTCGTGTGATCTTTTTTATCTGTACTTTTAGTTTGAACTGAAAGTCTGTCTTTCAGTGTAGGTGTTACCGATGGTTCATAATTTGTTTTCCCTTTGCATACTAATGTCAAAATTAATGTCTCCATTCTCTACCTGATCATGTTCTATTACAGTGGAGGCTCCATCAGTTATTTTTTGACAGTGTTTGCAGCTTCATGCTTCAGAGGTGTTCTACATGTTCTTTCTCTGTTCCTAACCATTTAATGGTATCAAAACCTATTAGAGTAATTTCCCTTTTGACTTATTGATTAAATCATGTTGATTTAATTAGTTATGTTGTCAATACCCTTTATTTCTTAAAAAGAACAATCGGTAACAAAGAATAAAGGATCCTTTTTCTGATACCATGAAGGATCTAAGAAAAAATAATTTGATTATGCCCAAGAACAACTGCATGCAAAATACCTGTTATAGGAAAGAAGCAAAAGAAGGAAAAAGCTGAAGAACTCAGAAGCTGAGAGAAACTCGAAAGAGTAGAGAAAAAATATAATCTAAATTAATGAACAATAATTACAAAGTTCAACCTTAAAAGGTGAATGAAATCCTAAAATAAAAAAATCTAGGTTGCACATTAATAATTAATAAAATAATTAATTATTAATGCACCTAAGAGAAAGCTTAAGCAATAAAGAGTAATGAGAACTTAACTAATTAAATCAACACGATCTAATAAATAAGTTTAAAGGGTAATTACTCTAACATATCCGACTAGACCTGTTCTAACTCGGACTGCGCCATTGCACCTTGTTGTCACCTATCATCCTTTTGACATCTTCACCTGATCATGGCCCCACCAAAATTACCCATCTATCCACCAGCTAGCTGCCATTAACCATAACAGTTCGCAAACTGTCAGCCAAAAAGGTGTTTGCCTTTCGGCACTTAACCTCTACGGGCTGAGATATAAAAACATTAAGTAACATTGTTGTACGACCAATGTGGGATATATGACCTAGGGCATTTGAAACTCAAAACACACCAGCAAAGACCAGAGATGAAAGCAACCGGTTTACTCTATTAAATCAACCAAAAGGGGTCAAAGCACGACCATCACACCTTCTTCTACCAACTTATGCAACAATAGACCATAAAAACTTAAACATAAATGAGCAATCCCAAGAAACATTACCGAGCGACAAGCCTAAGTGACAATAATAGAATAACCAAGAAACACTATCGAGCGACCAAAATTAGTAATATAGTGCAAACTGAGCACCAGACTACCTGAACATCAGTGTAAACTAAGAAGCATATCTTAATGCCTTTTCACCATTCTCAGTTATTTGTACCATGGAAACCCTAATAACATAAATAGCTCCAACATATCTGATTGTACCCTGAGTATCCATCTAGTAATGAAAATAATTCAGATCCAGAGACACACTGCAAAATATTCTCCATGGATGGTAATGGGTGGTGATCTTTTAGGGATGCCCTATTCAGGTACCTAAAGTCAACACATAATAGTTCCCCATTCTTTTTTCTAACAGGAACAAGACTGGATACCCAACTAGTATGTTTAATGGGATATATTATACCACTCTCTATTAGTTTGAGAACTTCCTTATGTATGAGTGGCTCTAGTTTAGGATTGATAGGACTTTTATTTTGCCTAACTGGTTTAGCATTAGGCTCTAGCTCTATAGTGTGTTGAGAAAGTGTTGGATCAAACCCTTTGAGATCTTCATACTGCCAAGAAAAGATATCACTAAATTATTGAAACAATTGGATGTAAGCCTATTTTTTTAATTAGTGCTTACCTTTCCAAACTTTAAACTCTTCTCTGGCTCAAGCTCTAAATCAGTATAATGCTCTTGTTTAACTACCAAGATAGTCTTATTCCTTTTTGCTTTCTCATCTTTATTGAAGATTGACTCTAAGGTGACAAGGCCTCTAGGAAACTTATTAGATTTGAGTTTCACCACTTGGTCATCATAATTTTGCATCAACCTATCCTGATTGTGCTCTAAGAAAACATCATTTTCAAACAAGAATTGTAGAATTTGGTCATCATTTTCAAACACCTACCAATTAACATAATTATCAGCGATGGAAGGCTTGACAATAATCTTGACATGTTGTTGATCCTTTCCTACTAAAATGTTATTAGGGATATCAAACTGAGATCCAACATCAGCTAACCTATCTACATTATGATTTAACTTCCTAGGGATGGAAATGATATTAAAAGCATGGAAATCTTCTATTGCATCCTAGACTCTATGCTTGTATGCCTTCATAGTATTATTTTTGGTAGCACTCATCCCTTTCACTTGGCTGACAACCAATTCACTGTCACCATATACCCTTAAGTCTTTAATACCTCTCTTTCTATCCCAATACAGTCCATTCACCAAACTCTCATATTCAGTAGTATTCCATGTGCAAGAAAAACTGAATCTAAAGGTTGTATAGTATTTCTCACCTCTTGGAGAAACAAGCATTGCACCACCACCTGAACCATGTCTGCTTCTAGCACCATCAAAGAATAATTCCCAATCTTAATTTCTTTGTTCTTCTGATGCTTTAGTGGTTGCCTTAAAGAGACTTGGTATTGTGCAACCATCCTCTGATATCATGTAGCTCCCCAAACCAGCGTCCCATACAATATTAGCCTAAGCCTTTGAAGTTCTTTCTGATCCCCACTCATCTAGATAAATATCCAGGATGTTCTCTATCTAAGTATTTGTCTCCATAATGATTGGAAAATTATTACTACTAAGTGCAAGACAACTTGCATTCAATACATTAGTCACATAAGGTTCTACATGATGTTCTGCTAAAAATTCAGATTTGATAGTGACCCTGGTTCCATATCTAGTATGGAAAAGCATATAAGATCAATTAGAAGAAAGGTATCCTCCTATCTTAGCTGTGAATTCTCTTGAAAAACATAAGGCAAAAAGAGAAGGGAGATATATGATGTAAATTTCAAGGAGGATAGAGAAATTAGGGCTTTCATGAAGGACCAAACATGTATCCTTGGCCAGACCTATTGTGTTTACTGATGAACCATCAATTTGTGTTACTTTCCTTAGGAATGGTTCATACTTGGGTCCTAATTGGTCAGCTACCTTCTTGGGCATGACTGAACTAGTAGCCCCACTATCTACTATACAATTGTGTACTAGAAAATCTCTAATAATTAATTATACATAAAAGGGAGGTGGTTTTAAGTTCCTACCTTGAATGGCATTTGCTTTGGTTTTGTTGCTTTGAATTTTCTTCTCTTGATCAATGTTGACCAACACTGTCTTAGCTACATAATTTGTGGGTTGTTGAGGGGTTACCTCTTCACCCATAGCCTTCTTCAAGATTTCAGGTTGTCCTGGAATGGCTAACGAGTCCAACATGGTCCTAGTCATATTCATTTTGTTCATGTTGTCCACAATATTAAATGGTACTCCTACATGGAATTTTTGATGTGCTTTCACCATTATAGGCTCAATCTCCTTAGGAGATTGATTCTCCTTGACTGGCATGACATGAGGTCTTTTAAGTATGTCAATAGTGGGCGTATGTGTTGATCCTGCTGATGTAGTATCCTTTCCCTTCTCCTCTTCTTTCTCCGTGTCTTAAGCTCTTCTCTTGGACCGAGCATTGGCTGCAATTGAAGATTCACCATTTACTCCATTAAAATCTCCTTCTTGCTAATTAAATAGAGAAATCTCATTAGATTATGTATCTTTCTGGGGTACTAACCCACTAGAAGATGCCTCTGATTGGGTTCTCAAGGAATTTTGTTCCATGAGTCCTTGATTCCTCAATCCATTCGAACATGTAGTCTGATTATGTGGTTGGTTGCAAGGGAAACACCATTTATTCTCTGATGCAATATTGTTTTGACTTGGAACCATATCTCTGACTGGATTTGTAGAATTGAGAGGTGATGGGTTGCAAGATTGAAATGGCTTCTGATTGAAATTCTTCCTTTGACCTTGATAATATCCTTGATAAGGTGGTCTACTTTGCTGATAGGATTGTCCTTGAGCTTGATATTGTTGGTTAGGACCTTGATTTTTTTTTGGAAAGGTGGTCTACCCCCTTGAATCTGATTTTTCATATTGATCAACTCATTACTCATGGTATGTAATAAACTTTTCATTTTTTGTTGATTACTTCTCAATTCATGTAGCTCTTAAGAAGAGCTCACTTTGGATTCTTCATTACTTGAACTAGCCTGAGGTGTTACCATAGTAGGTATAGTGGTGAATGGAGGAATATGTATAGGTATATTGGGCTGAATATTAAGGAATATTGGCATGGGTGGCCTTGGGGCTATCATACCAGCCTAGATTAAACATTTTTTTTCCTTAACAACTATATCAAAAGCCTAAGGTAATGAAGTACCTCCCATGGATTGGATCATGACAGATATGTTTCTATTTAAACTGTTCAAAAAATATAGGAAAGAATAATCTACTAAAGGTCTTACAGAGATAGGGATCCTATTCCATCTTGAGTAATATGTTTTTAAAATATGTCATTTGTTCCTAAGGAGCTCTTTTTATAGTAGTCAGTTTCTCTACTAGGGAAAAATGATCTGACTTGTCTTCAAAGTATCTATTGAGGGAGTCTCCAAGTCTATCCCATGAATCAATGGAACCAACTGCTAAATTTATAAACCATTCTAGGGCTTTACCCTTAAAAGAGGTTTCCAAGAACTTAGTAGCCACATCTTCCTCAGTAATATAATGTATGCTATAGATGGTAGCCACATCTCTAACATATTCACAAGCCATTGTACGGCTTTCACCTATGAAATCAGGAAAAAAATTTAGTGATGGTAGAGGCACATCATGATGTTTAGCAAAATTCAATGGGCTCCCCTGATTGAAGGGTAAAAAGGTAAACTATCTTTCCATTTTAGGAACTGTGACTTGTTGGATAGAAATTGTATGGGCTGCACTTGAACTAGTGAGTGAAGTCAAATCTACTTGTAACTCTTTTCTTAAAGACCTACCTCTCTTTCTTGAATGGAAAAGCAAGGGTCTCTCCTCTAAAATAGGGGGTGTAGATTGTACTCTCCTTGTAGGGGATGTCCTTTGAGATGATCTCAATTTTCTTCTTGTTGGAGCAAACTTAAAAAAGTCAGAAGGCTTTGAACTCCTTGTTTCTATCCTTCTCATAAACATTAAAGGGACTAGATCTTCTTATTTTTAATACCAATGGAGTCACCAAATATGATTTAAAAGAGAACAAATATAGGTTAGTACTATGTCATCAACATATCTGAGATAACATAGTTTTGAAAGATAAACCTCTTTTGTTGTAGTCCCACCGGGCATGCTAGAACTCTTATACACCAAATTTGTACCCTATTAAACTCTTAAGTCTAATGATATGGTATAACATGTGAATCACTTCTAGGTTGTGAGACCTATGCTAACTAAAGTGAAACCTTTGGATTCGAGGCTAGTTTTTCTTGGATAATCACCTATTTTTTCTCTTTAAACATGAAAAGTAAACATGGGAGGAAAAGGGATAGAAGGAGAACTGAAGGGAAATAAAGAAAAATTTAACCTACAAGGTGATGCAATGAAAGTGACATGAATCATGATATAATGACCAAGAACTAGCATGAAATTCATGAATATAAACAAGCATAACTTCCTGAATAGGCTTGCATAAGTATTTCATAGAGAGGTTTGAGATGAAAAGAGGCTATTCAGGGAAAGAAAAAATTTCACAAACAATAGCATATTCAATGGAATAGATACGAACTATGACCTGCAAACAGACATTCACTCCAAAAAATAGGTACAAAGATGAGACAAAAGGACAGGGGATGAAAAAAATCCACAAGATCATCTAAATCAATCACCCACAATAGTGCACAGGGATGCAGAAAGAAACAGGGCTCAAGAACTTCAAGATTTCTCTAATATTAGCCACTATATTATGCTTCAAATAAGAGAAATATAGATAAGAAAACCTAGGGGCAGAGAAAATGCCACAAAAATTTTTTGCATAGTCTAAATCTAAATGACAAATTACAAACAGATGAAAACCTGGGGATAGAGAGAATGCCACGGAAAGTCTTGCATAAGCTCAAAAAACTACTTACAAAAGCACTAAGAACTACTTATATTAAAACGATCCCTAGAACACTGGCTCACAAGTAAATCCATCCAATCAGATCAAGGTAGAAATTATGGTTTCAATAAATATTACTAAACAATGTAGAAACCCTAAAAGGGTCAATTTTGTCCATTAGTGCATTCAGGAAATATCTCAGAAGATCATATTAGCTTTTAAAATATCCCATTTCACCATAAATCCTAGCAGATAGATCAGATTGATCCATCTACCCTTCCTACAAGTTTGAAAATGTCACCACCACCATGAAAACCCTGAGAATGATATTTGACTATTCAAATTTAAATATAAATGGTCACAGGTGGCACAGAATGTCAAATCAATGGCTCAGGTTTGAAACTTTATTGACTTTAAAACACAACCGTCGATCCTCTTTAAGTTACCCGCAAGCACAGGATCTAATCTTCCACGTGGCATGTAGGTGTGATGCCTTAAACAATAAACATCTTCATCTATACCTTTGAAGGATAGTGCCCACCATCTAATCGATCTTAACTTGTGCTACCTTTATCTTACCTTTGACGTTGACCTCAGATCTAACTTAGACATGTGTCAAAAGGGCTCATTGCCTTAATAGTTAAACAACCTCATCTTGGCCTTTAAGGGAAATCACCTACCATCAAATCTTCCTTAAGTTACCATGTCTTTAGCACTTTTAACCCAGGACCCATGACGTCACCAGCTCCATATGTCACCGTGGCGCAATGCCTTAATCGCTAGATCTTGATCACTTTTTCTTTAAGTCTTTACGCCATCCATGTTGGGTATATTTCCAGTTTTGAAATATTTCTATAAAAATTTTGGGTTCCCAGTGATGTTCTTGCATAAAATATCAATTCTTGTCCAAAATGCTATAAATTTTTCCTACGAATGATGATCTCCAAGTTGTAAAATCAATAATATATATAAAAACCTTGGTTCTAGGTCAATTTTATCCTTTTCAAAGAAAAAAACCTAGTTCTTTGTGATTGGCTTCTAATTTGTAGTTACCTTTTTCAAAAATTTCAAATCAGTTAAGTCATGTGCCCTTTTTATGTTATTATTCAGTCACTTAATCTCTTATAACATGTCTGAATATTCCTTTTGTTAAGAGACCCAGTGCAAAGCCTTGGTCACATTATCTCGTAAGATAAAGAATATTCTTTGAAGGATTAAGAGATTAAACACGAGTTGTTGATAAGATTAAGATCTAGCAGTTGGCATGAAATCTCCGAAGAAGACCCTGAGTTAAGAAAGGGTATGGGGACTTTGATTTTTCTTCAATCGTGAAGTCTCGTAAACAAATCAAAGTTAAAACATGGTTATCATATTCATTCAGTCACGAGATCTCAAAATGAACCAAGGGTTAAGTTGAAACTCATGAGATCTAGCAACAACCGTCAGATTTAAAGATGATCCTTTGGCTAGCGTTTAATCGCAAGATGAGAATGTAGATTAATAAAAGATTGAGAGATCTGCAATAACCATTGGATTAGAAAAGAATCAAGGGAAGACACATGATCTTAGAAGGATTTCATATATTATATAAAGGTTATGAGATCTAGCGATAGCCATTGATGGAAGAAAGATCGGAGGGCTGCCACTTAATCTCTAAATCAAACTTGAGTTAGATTAAACCTTTAGCTATTTTGAGATTCTCTCAGTTGCTAAGTCTCTAGATAAATCATGGTTAAATAGAGATAGGTCAAGTTTAGTGAAAATGAATCTGAACCGCAGATTATGATCTAATCTTATGGCTATCATGTAATTTCTTAGAAAAGTCAAAAAGTCTCAAGGCTTTCAGCGATTCAGAGAAAATGTTCCAGATACTGACACAAGTTCAAATTATTTCAGATCCTGTGGTGGGCATGAAGTCTCAAGGTAAACCTATGGTTAAGGAATTTCTTTGGTGACCTTGATATATCTTATAGTCACATAATCGCTAGAGATAAAGTTAAAACTAAAGAGATCTAGTGCAAACCGTCAGATTAAAAGGTAATCAACGACAGTCGCGTAATCTCTAGACAGATTTAGAAAGCATAAGATTAATACATGAGATTCAGTGCAATTCATTGATATGTTTTAGATCGTGTGGTGCACATCTAATCTCAGGATCAAACCAAGGTAAAGATAAACTCTCCATGACTAAGAGATAGAACAGTCACGCAATCTCTAAAAGAGAACTATGGTTAGAGTAAGGTAAACATTACAAAGGGTTTTCTCGTGTCATGATGTAAGGAATAAACCTATTAAAGTGAAGAGATCTTGACAGCATGTATAAGATTTGTTGATCTATAATAAAATAATCCAATCATATCATATATTTTTTCTGTTTGCATATAATAAGGTTTTAAAATGACAAAAGGAACTCATGACTGTCCCAATTGGCTCATTCAAAATTGATCACCTGTTGACTACAAGTGCCACGGCTAGGGAAAGAATTAATATCAGGGTACGCAGAATTAAGATAGAAGTGACTGAATGAAGCTTTAAAATTCTTGGCTTAATTGATGTATTGATGATAAATAGGTATATCGTTCATACATTCCAATTTACCAAGTTTTCAGAGTTGCGGGGATGGGAATTTGCATAATTTTAGAGCATTTAGAAACAGAGAATTGTGTGAGTCTCAGAGCAATTTGCAGTATAGAGCTTGTCTTTCACAAAGAAATTTTCTCGGTAAGGGTATTCAAAAAGAACAAAAATGAGCCAACCAACCATGAGTGGAGCTTCAACTAGTGGAGCGAGTAAAGGATCAAAAGATGACCAGAAGGGAAAAATAAATTATTCTGAAGAGTTTGTGAATCTACTGTCTGGATCCAGTGAGGTTAAAAAGGTAAATGACAAACCTTTTACTAATGATTTAGCATATTGTAGAGATCCTAGGACCCCAGGGGTTTTAGGTTATCATATTTTCAAGTATTTTTCTAGTAATAGCGATAACCCAATTCCTATTTAAAATCCATGGACATCAGGTTTAGGGAAACTAATAGTCCCTAGTATTTTTGTAGACACGGACTTTTTAGTAGAGCTAGCTAAAAAGTATGACCCCTTGTCCAAAACTATTAAGAAAAGTGATGGGACATCTTTGATCACTTTATATAGGGCCTCATTCATGAAAGCCTTCAATATATACCACCCTTGTTCTACAGAGATTGATCTCACAAAGTTACAGAGCAAATATAATAGAGAGACTTCTATTGTTGCCAAGTTAATCCAAACCCATACACCTAATTCAAATAGGAATTATATTTCTTCTATACCAGGCATAACACCTTATTTTTATAAAGATTTAATCTTCTACATGAAGTACATTTCTTATGGATTATGTAAAGTTTTGGGAGTGGATGGGGGTCCTGAAAGATTGAGTGTAGATATTCTAATGATCATCCTGGACTTACAAAATGCACATGTCAATACTAATTATGACTACATTCAGTATGTCATAGACAAGATGCATCAGGGGTTTATTTATATATGTTCCATACCAAATCCTAGATTTATGCATTATTCTCTGTTAATGCATTTAATCTTATACTTCAATGTAAATAGTTTGGATACACAGAATTTAAGGCCTAAAGTATTTTTCTATGGTAAACCAAACCCTGTATAGATGTGGCTTAGGGTTTGGAACTACACTTCTAATGAGAATAAGTATTGTAATTTTCATAATTGGATTGCATATCCTATTTTGGAGATGATAGGTGCAAATGTGACAAGATTGCCCACCAAGGTTCTACAACTCCTTAGACCTTATCAATTTTTAGATAAATGGCTAGGAGACCATAATTGGGGAGATTTATACTTAGAGAAAGGATTCACTTTAATGAGGCTTTATGGATGCTCCCAACCACCTCATATACTCCCAAAATAAGTGCCTCCTAGAATAGAAGTAGTGGAATTCATATGGCAGTTGATGTGGACTGACAAGGAGCACCTGGCTCCCCATAGGAAGGGTATATCTACACCTACACAGTTCAAGATTTTGACTTTCCTAATTGGTAAAAGAGCCATGGATTCAATAAACAAATGGTTGAGTTAGTACATATTGAGTGTAGCCATTTATAGGTACATAAACCCAAAGGGTTTCATTAAGAGTTCCAAGAAACTCTTGACTTTGAGCATAACATTGATTAAGAAACATGAAGATTGTGTAGAAGAGGATTTGATTAGAAATATTCTGGAAGATGATGAAGTGGCAAGGAGGGATGATCAATATGAGGAGATAATAAGCCTTGAAAAACAAATAAAGAAGAATGGAATTGCCTTTGGGGGATTCTTTCTAGATGTGCCCTACATACATAGACTCACAAAGAAGATGAATTCTTACAATACTTTATGCAATCAACTAGAAGAATTGATTCAAGATAAAGATAGAGGTCCAGAAAAACACTCTTCTTCAGAGTATGATGAGGACAGTGATGGAGGTTACTATGTTCATAGCCCTCCTCAAATAGATCAACCACCTTGCAAAGATCAAACTATTGAGGTAGACCTTACAAAGGTACCTGACATTGAGGTGACTGATGAACCACCTACAAAGAAATAGAAGGTGGAGATAGGATACCCTTCCCATACTAAGGCACATGAAAAGAAAAGGGATACGATAAGTGCCCTAATTACTGGAAACAGAGTTTATGATCATCAATTGAGGAAAGCAATAAGAGAAGGAAAGAAAGTAAGAGGCGATGAACAAGAGGAAATTGAAATACCCCTCCTAGTATGCCAAGGTGAAAGGGTGCTACATCAAGAACAGTTCATGAATGATGAAAATTTCATCAAGACTAAAGATTTCAAAGATTTCCTGATTTGGGTAAAACAATAGCAAGTTGGATTCTAATTGCAATTGACAGAGGATAATATAGTGCCAAATGATACCTTACAAGGTATACAAGCATATGACCCTGAGACTGAAATAGTGACACCAGAGGAAGCTAGAGAATTGGTAAAATCTAGTGGGATGCTACTGGTAGAAGGATGGGATCTAGCCTCTGCCTTTAAATCATTGATCAAATCAGAAGGCATCCATATGCAAATTTGTCTTTAAAGACACAAATTGGTGACATGATCAAAGGATGTTGATATGATCCACAGTCTTAAACATGCACAATGTGGTCCCTTGCACCCAAAACACAAAAGCGTTCTCTAATCAATGTACAAGAAAAGAAAGATGGGGTTAAGATCATTTGGTCTATCCATAACACAGGTGATTTATAAATATCTCCGGCTCTAACACATTTTGCACACTTAAATGAATCCAAAGCAGAGAAAATGTCAAAAAGATTTCTGAAGCTTTTTGATGAATCTAGTGTTGTTGTAAAGGATAGAGAATTATGTTTGATCAAGATCAAAGCAATAGAAGGGAAGGTGGAGGAGTTGAATAAAAAAATACAAGAATCTCCCAAGGCTATCTTGACTCCTCCTAACCAAGTTGTAGATGTTCAAACTGAGACTACAAAGGATTTATCTACACGAACAAAGCAAGCAAGAAAGGATCAAAATAAAGTGGCTTTGGAAGCCTTATGGAAAATTCTACAACATAGGATTGATATCCTAAAGGGGAAAGTTGATTTGGTTCATAATGTTTTTAGAAATGTACCTGACCTAGAAGAAGAGGTCAATAATCATATTTCAACTTTAAACCCTTATTTTGGAACTTGGTTTGGAAGGGAAACACTTTTTGAGAAATTAGTAGCTTTGCAGCCACTTAGGGAATATCTCCCTGAGTTTTTCTGTCAAGTTGGAGAGAGATTGAGCAAATTGGAGCCACTTTGTCTTTCTTTAAGGGCAAGGAAAATAAAATATAGGTTAGAATCAACATGTTTGGACCAAACTTTAATAGATTTATTTTTCCAATAAAGGGAGATGACTGTTAGGAATCATGAAAAAAAAGTAGAGCAAATGAAAGAATCCAAGTGTGAGTGCATGAAAGGAATTTACCAAGTTCACGAAGAGAGATAGAGAGGAATTGATTCAAATTATCAAGCCAAAAGATCACCAAATTTCTCCAAGAACACAAGGATTTGAAAGGGTAAAAATAAGAAAAAACCCCTTGTGAAGAATATTAATATGGCACAAGGCCTAAATATTGAGAGCAACAAGCTCAATACAATATTGAGAGCAAGACTAGAATGTGAGGAGAAGTGAGAAAAGAGAGAGATTATTAGATAAGTGTGTGAGAGGCATCTCTTAAATAGAGATGAGTGGAGGAGTTTGCATGTAACTACCATCTTCTATGCATGCCACATTCACATTGTGTGTGTGCCAAATGTGAGATTCATCTTAAGGAGGAATATCTAATTTCCTTATTAAAGGAATTACAAAATAGTGACATGTCCTCCTACTTAGACTAGAGGATAAATACAATATAGGATACCTTGGTTTATAATTTAATTAAATATTTTCAACCAAGAAAATATTAAATTCTAACACCCCCATTTAATATTTACTTGGGGATTTACATCAAGGGGTATCAAACCCAAATTTTTAAAATGAAATTCAAATTTATCTCTAGAAAGAGGCTTTGTCAAAATATCTGCAACTTCATTTTCACCCTTGCAATAGATGAGGGATACTTTCTTTTCTTCAATTTTGTCTCTAATGAAGTGGTGGTGGAGAGAAATGTGCTTTGACTTTGCATGGTAGACCAGATTCTTTGCCAAGGCCATTGCACTTTGATTATCACAATATAAAGGTGTAGGTTCTTTTTGAGGTAGACCCAAATCTTCAAGAATTCTTCTAAGCCATAAGGATTCTTTGGAGGCATTGGTACAAATTTTGTATTCAGATTCAATAAAACATAGTGAAATAGGTTGATCTTTTTTACTTTTCCAAGATATAGAACCTGAACCAAGAAAGAAACAATACCCAAAAGTAGATTTCTCATCATTGGGATCTCAACCTAAATCTGAATCAGTAAATCCTTTTAATGTAAAATCAGAATTTGCATCATAAAATAATCCTACATCAAGAGTACCTTCAATATATCTTAAAATTCTTTTAGAAATTTTGAAGTGTGTTTGTTGAGGTTTGGACATAAATCTTGAAACTAAACCAACACTAAAAGATGTATCAGATCTAGTGAGAGTTAGATAATTTAAACTTCCAACAAGTTGTCTATAAGGAGTAGCATTTATAAATAGAGTTTCCCTATCTATCGTTAAATTAGTTCCTAATTCACATGGAATTGAAGCATGATTAGCATCATTCATATGAAATCTATCAAGAAGATCTTTATCATATTTACTTTGAGAAATAAAAATACCCTTAGGGGTTTTCCAAATTTGCATTCCTAAGAAGTAATGAAGAAGTCCTTAATCACTCATTTGAAATTTTTGGTTAAGTTTAGACTTAATATCATAAATTAAATGGTTAGAACTTGAAGTAAGAATCAAATCATCAACATAAAAAATGATAATAATAATAATAATAATGTCATTTTCAATATGCTTGATATACTAGTTAGGATCATTTTTACTTCTAGAAAAAACTTGAGAAATAAAGAAAGCATTAATTTTAGAATACCATTCTCAAGGAGATTTTCTTAAACCATAGATGGATTTTTTTAGTTTAAATACAAGATGTTCATTACCTTCTTTAATAAAACCATGAGGTTGAGACATATAGATTTCTTCATGCAAATCACCATTTAAAAAGGCACTTTTAACATCCATTTGGTGAATAGGCCAATTCATTTTAGCAGCTAAAGCATGAACAACTTTAATAGTAGGCATTTTTGCAACAAGAGCAAAGGTCTCATTATAATCTATTCCTTCAACTTGAGAGAAACCTCTTGGTACTAGTCCAGCTTTAAACTTACTAATTTCATTATTTTTATTCAACTTAGTTTTATATAACCATTTACATGAAACAGGATTTTTGCCATGAGGTAAAGTAACTAAATCCCAAGTATTATTAGAAATTAAACTATCATATTCATATTTCATAGCACTTTTCCAATGAGGTTGGTTTTTATCTTGAGAAAAAGTTTGAGGATCTTTAGAATGTATAAGGGAAGATATTAAAGCATAGTTACAATAATTAAGTCTCTTAGGTCTAAGACCACCCATTCTAGTAATATAATCATCACCTTCATTAAGTAAATTTTTAAACCATTTAGGATTTCTCTTATAATTCATGGAAATATCACTATGAGGAGTAAATTCATCATGTTCACCATCACTATCATTATCATAATGAACAACATTATCACTATCATGAGCAAATTTATCACTAGGAGTAGAAATATTCTTACCATCATCATCATCATCATCATCATCATCATCATCATCTTTTTTAATACTAGTAGGAATAGAAATAGGTACATTAGTAGTAGGTTTTAGAATAGGAGGTTGGTCCTCCAAGAGATCAATAATACCCCCTTTAAATTCAACATCTTTGACCTTAGAACAATCATGAACTTCATTTTCTGCAATAACAACATCTCTTGCAATATGTACCTTGTTAGTAATAGGATCATAAACTCTATAGCCTTTAGTAAATTCATCATATCCAACAAAAGTAAAGGAAGAAAATTTAGAATATAGTTTATGCCTTTTTTTTTAGGTGTGTGAACATAAGCAATAGATCCAAAAAAATTCAAATTTTGTAAATTTGGTTTCCTACCGGACCACGCTTCCTCAAGAGTTATATTTTGCAAAGCTTTAGTAGGATTTCTATTAAGAATATAAGTGGCACAAGCCATATCTTCAGCCCAAAAATTGTAACGCATATCTTGAGCATGTAACATACATCTAATCATTTCCACAATATTTATATGCTTCCTTTCCGCCACACCATTTTGTTAGGGTGTATAAGGAATAGTAAGCTGATGTTTTATACCAAAAGATCTTAAGTAAGAATGAAAAGCATTATTAACATATTCAGTACCATTATCTGTTTTAAGTATTTAAAGTGTAGAACCAGATTTTCTTTCCACAAACATATGAAATTTAGCAAATGTGTCAAGTACTTGATCTTTATTATGCAAAAAATAAATCCAAATTCTTCTAGTAAAATCATCCACAAAGGTTAGAGCATACTTTGAACCTTGTATAGATATGTTCTCCATTGGACCCAAAAGATCACTATGCAAAAGATGTAACTTATGAGATGCCCTCCATGAAGTACCATGAGGAAAGGGATCCCTTTTCATTTTTCCACTCATGCACCCTATGCATGTAATTTTAGATGGAACAATATGGGGTAATCCTTCAACCATGTTAGATTTTTGCATCAAAGTAATATAATCAAAATTCAAATGGCCAAGCCTTTCATGCCATACATTGAAATCAATATTGACTTTCAAAGAGTACCTTGAAAAGCCAAACTCATAAAATTTAAACAAATTATCATGATCCATCTTAGCATTAGCAACAACGTGATCAGTGTTAGGATCAATAATATAGCACATATCCTTATGAAATTCAACTTTGAAATCTTGACATAATTGAGAAACTGAAAGAAGATTATATTTTAATTCAGGAACATAAAGAACATTGTGTAACTTTCCATTTGGAACATTAACATCACCAAAACCATCAACTTTGCAACTATGATCATTAGCTAATTGAATAGGAATATTAGTAGTATCAGGTTGCAAAGAATCAAATACTTCTCTATGAGATGTAACATGATGAGAAGCGCCACTATCAATAATCCATTCTAATGCATGAGAAGCTTTGTAACAAGCAGTAAAAGCACGACGAGATTGATTACCTTGAGATTTGAAGTTATTTCAATTATTATTATTGATGGGCTTCTTATCATTTTGGTTTTTAAAACAAACATTAGTTAGATGACCATCTTTACCACAATAAGTACAATGTGGTTTTCTATTTTGTTGATTACTGTAATTATTGTTATTATTATTGTATGATGGCCTAGAATTAGACCTATTGTTTGAAAAATTATTATTATGATTATTGTTATTTGAATAACCATTATTATGATGATTATTGTTACGATAATTATTGTTATTATTAGAATAATTATTGTTATGATGATTATTATTAGAAGTATGAGATTTATTACTTTGATTTTGAGCTTTGGAAACAAAATCATGTTCAAAAGATTTAATAGTACCAAATTGCAATAATTTTGCCTCCTCTTGACATAAAAATTTTTGAAAGATAGCATAAGTTAAATGAGGAGCTAAAGTAGGAATAGAAAGCTGAGAATGAATATTAGTAATGAATTGTTGAAATTCCTTAGGAAGACATTACTTTAAGATAATAATAATTAATATAATTGTTAGTCAAAGTAAAGTTAACACCACTTAGTTGTGTTTTAATAGCATCAAACTTGAGTAAAAATTCATCCATATTTTTAAAATCATTATACCTTAAGTCCTCCAAGTTGTCTTGGAGTTGAATCCTATAGGATTTAGATGAGCTGTCATACGTCTGTTCTAAAATGGCCCACACTTCATGAGCTTTGGTGCAATGTCCAATTAGAGAATAAAGATCAGGAATGATGGAGAGACCAATCAAACCAAGAGCTTCTTTGTTTTTTTATTTTCCATGCATCTTTTTCCGCTTGTGAAGCAGAGATAGCTGGTTAAAATGGAAGCATCTATAGCAACTTCAAGTAGATGTTTAAAATGAAATAGAAATGAAACATGAGTTTTCCATTGATGATAATTAGAGCTATTGAGTTTAATTTTTGGAATTAGAGTAGACATGATAAAATGATCAAATTATCTTAAACAAAATGAATTACAATGAAAAGATATTGATCAAGATCAAGAAATATAAATTTAACTTTAAGGAAACTTAAAATAGAATGGTTAATATTGATATCAAAAAAAAATTAAATTTTTAATTTAAATTGAGGAACAAATTTTAATTACCATGAAATAACGAAATAACAATTGGAATAAGTTAGAATTGATCTAAAGAACTTAAGAATGAAATGATTTGAGATAAAATTGAGGATAAAAAATGTATGAGCAATTAAACATTTTTATGTAATTAAGGATTTGAACAATTTTATATAAATAATAAAAGTGAGATTAAAATGAGTCAAAGTGAATATTCAAACTACAGCTAACATTAGAAAAACCATAGATATCCTAAAAGTAATTTTAGAACAATAATTAATATTCTTTTCCATAAAGCTAAAACCAGAAAAGAATAATAATCAGACAAGATAACTGAAATTATACTGTTGCGCAAGAGATAACTGGTTAGAAAACATAAACAGTTTGACAAGAACTAAGAAAAATTAATCTAGAGAAATTAAAAATTTATCCAAGCTACGCAAAACAGTAATACTAATGGGTATGTGAAAGATCATGCGGAGCCAAAAAGTGGCGATGTGAAAAAAATCCACTTTTCACTCATCCAAAAGCGCTTGTTGACTTTTTAGTAGGCCTGGGTGTCAGTACACCTGGGAAAACCTGACACCAAAGCACAAGCCTAATCGGGTACATGATTTTTTTAGGTACCTGAAAATATCGGGTACCCGAAACCTGTGGCATAAATCAAAAACCCGCTGGCCGCTTTCCTCATTTCTCTCATCGCTTTAGGTTTCCAAAATGGCTAGAAATATCATATACATGATTTTTTTGGGTACCTGATTGCTCCAACAACAAATTCGACTCCACTGTTTATCCGGTAAGTAAATTCTTGTTATGTCTAGATTGATTTTTTTTATTTTCATGTTAAATGTAGTTTTTTTGGTAAAAATGGGGTTTTGTATTGATTTTTTTAATAATATAAGAAATCAAATTGAAATTTATATTTGTTTATTATTTAATCAGGCATGGCTGACAACAATGAAGATAATAACCCTCCCCCACCAAATAATGATCCCCAAAACAATCCAGAACCACTTCAAAACTCTCAATCTTTAGAGGATTTGATACAAGAGAATCTGAATACTATACGAGGCTTCAAAGACACATATAAGAATATACCTACCTTAGCTCCTATGCTTGCCACCCTAAATACCATTGTTGAAAACATTGACACCCTTACGCAGCAACATAATGCTACTCTTCATTGGCGTGATGATATGCACACCCAATTTGATGATGGGCTTGACTATGATGGGATTTCTGTCCTTAATATAATTAAGGAAGATATAGCCTCCCTTTTTTTTAATCCTAAAACTGGATTAAAAGTTGACCCCAAAAAGCCAAAATTATCAATAAAATGGTGCACAAACAAAGCAATGCGCACACACTTTTGGGATCGCTGGTGGATGGTTTTGATAAACCACCCCATAGCAATTTGGAGCTCCCTTTCTATTTCATAAAAAAATTGTATGCTGAGTTTGTGCTTGGTCACAATGTTAATTATTGGAGTATGAGGCCCAACATGGGCGTAGGCAAAGGAGCTCCTCAGACTAGGCCATTTTCCTAGCGCAAAAAGGCCACTACCTTTGTCCCCCCCACTGTTGTCTCACCCCCTCCTCCAGTGCAGCATCCTGATATCATTGCAGAGGCTACCTCATAGAGTATTA
>MU226225.1:2915216-2932825 GCA_018584345.1 Thuja plicata
AATTGAATTAGGTCATCATGCATTTTCAAAGGGTTAGAGGTCAATGCAAATTTATAACCAAGATCAACTTAATTTTTATCAACGAATTTTAAGGGTTATAGTTTTGGAAAAATTGTATAGTAAGTTGGATAGTTGTTAGGGAAATAGGGTTTAGAGTTGGGTTTGTTTATTGAATCCTTATTTAGTAGTTAATGGATTGATAGTAAATGGGGATCCGAATTGATCTGTTATGTTGTAACTAGATTAGGAAACATCATGACTTCATAGACCACCTACTCCAACGTAAGACCTCCCATAACAGAATATCATCCTGATAATTATTCAAATAATAAAAATTGAACCTAGGGCTAATCATCCAATCCAGTTATTCATATAACCCGTATGGCTAGTTATTGTTCTAACTTACCTCTATTCATCCCCGTTAGTAGCTTGCACGAGCGTATAAAAAAAAAAAAATTTTGTATGTGTGTTTTACCCTAGTTTTGGGCATGACATAACCGAGGGCACACTAAATAGTGTTGCTAAAGCTCTTAACAGAGTATACCTTAACCAGTCTCCACATAATACTCCTAACAGGGTAGATCATTAGAAGTGATCAAATTATAAGCCTTAACTAGCCCCTTCCAATCTGTAGACAGTGAAGTTTTTGTGGGTACCATCCCCACCGCATTTTTTACCTTCTAACAGGGGTTTTCTATGTTATCATATCTTGTGTTATGTGTCATTACATTTCATGAATGCTTCTATGAATGTTTACATACTTATTATGTTTATGAATTGATATAACTTACGCAAAGATAGGATAGGATAGATGGTTGGTAATACAATTGATTACATAAAGGATTAAGGTTAAAAGAGATAAAAGTTTTAGAGGTACTTATTCACCCCTCCCCTCTTAGTACATACTTTCCATTATTTCCAACAATTGGTATCAGAGTTAGATCTCTTATTTGGAAAATTTTAAAGACTTAAGAGAAAAGATCATACAATGGAGAAGTACAGGCTTGCAAAGAGTATTGAGAATCAGAAGTTAGAGATACATATCTTCTATGAACAATATAAAGAAGCTAGAATCAAAATAAGATAGTTGCTAGATGAAAGAAAGATTATGGCATCTCATTGTAATGAAACAGACTACCATGAAGAGGAGATACCTGATATATTTGAGTCAAAAAAATCTACAGCTAGAAAAGCATCAGACACATCTGAAGAAAGCATCACAAGTATGAATGAAATCAATCAACATCTGCCTGGACAAGTGAAATCTCTGCAAATCGGTCAAGAAACACAAATAATAAGAATGATTGATGTCATGAACAATGCTAGACAAGCTGAGCAAGAAAGAACACTATCTATTGATGATAGGAGGAAGATTACTAAAAATATACAAGAGAAAGAATCAGAAATACAAAGACTTACAGAACATCATCATGAGATCACAAATCAGATTATTCTTACAAGTAAGGAGGAAAATAGAATGAATACATAACTCATTGAAAGAATAGAAGCTATCAGTGAGATAAGAGAAGAAAATGAAAAGTAGAAACATGAAGTGAGAATTCAGCAATAGCATAATGACATGATCAAGAGAGTTGAAGAAAGCACCAAAAGGATAGATGATTTTCTGGATGGACAAAGAAGAGTCAACAACAATATCGGACTAGGGTATATTGAGAATGAAGAATCACCATACCAAGCTGATCCAAAGAATGTCTACACAAATCCAAGACCAAGAAAGCAGTCATGCAATCACTATGGAAAACTAGGCCACACATAAAATGTCTGCAGGAGAAAAATGAAAGGTATTCCTAAATCCACACCTTCATTCATAGGAATTTGTTATAAATTTAAAAAGAAAGGACATAAAGCATATGACTGTAAATATGAGGTGAAACAACCAAAGAATGAAACCTACATGGACAAATAATGTCCTACATGCAAAATGCATGGGTACACATCTCTTGAATTTAGGTAGAAGAAAAAGAAATAATGGAAGCCTAAAGATCAAGAAAATTCTTATCAACCAAAAAGATTCATTAACTCTTATGTTTGGGATTACAACACATGGGCAAACTGAACAGCATGTGGAAGATTTGGTCACATAGCTGCAAACTACATGAGGAAATGGACAAGAAAGTCTAGGAGTTGAACTAACCCTGGAATGGAATGTCTACACTTTCATAAAGTTGGTCATCTAAGAAAATACAGCAGAGACTGAGTGATAGAGGAAAGCACCTTTGCCAATGGAAACACCATTGAAGACAACAGGAAGATGAGAAACAAAATGTGGAGGAAAGTTACAAACACTGATAAAGCTGGACCGAGCAATGCAATTGGTGACACCTTATCCAATGGATCTAGTGACATCACCACCCCCACCTAAGAAGAACAAGTAAATATGGAACTACACTATATCAAGTTATATTTTGCATCAGCTCCATTATATATTGATGAAATGTCAAACTAGCATGATTAAAGATGCACTATGGTATTACTTGTTACAATTCTATGAATTCAATCTCATCGTTTCATGCATATTGAAAATCATCCATATACATACAAAGCTAGGTTGTCAATACTTACCAAGAATCATCAGTTAACATATAAAAGCTAAGTTTCTAGTGCAAACTGAGATTCGTCAGTAATCATGTAAAAAGACATGTTGTCTTCACCATATACCGAAATCTGTCGGTAAATAGTCAAGTGAGTTGACACCTGTCCCGAGCATTGTGTTCTCACTTAGAATGAAATGTGTTTACTACCCAAAGACTCTATCTTCAAACACTGAGAATTTGGTGAACATTTATGACATGACTTAGGGCAAAAGTCTATAAATAGTCGATGGAATAGCTCATTTGTTCACAAAGTGATTTGAGCAAAGAAGCAGAGTGAAACCAAAGCACGAAGTGAGCAGATTGCAAAGTGACTCCAAACCTATTCACAACACTCAAAAAGATTCCCAGAAGACACAAAAGGTTGAAGTAAGTAACAATAATCAGTAGGAACTCTATTTTCATTTATGGAAAAAAGCCCTAATTTCTAAATGATGGCATTAACTTCAAGAACCTCCAAGATCAAGAATGAAAAGGTTAATTTAATCAAGAATACCACTTGTGAAGAACCTCATTATAAGATCTATCCCAAGTTTTCTTCACAACCTGACAATGTTGGTGCATTCTCTGGTATACCAGCTAGGGTTTTACTCATTGAAGACATCAAAGCATATATTCACTGCAAGATCGCAAAAATAGGGACCTGAAAGTTGAGAAAGCTTACAAGAAGATTTTTAATAATGATGGAACTACAAAAGAACATAAGAACTTTAAAGTAAAAGGGCTCACACATTCCCTACTA
The DNA here is from genome assembly GCA_018584345.1 of Thuja plicata. NCBI lineage: Eukaryota > Viridiplantae > Streptophyta > Pinopsida > Cupressales > Cupressaceae > Thuja > Thuja plicata. The sequence continues at coordinate 2,918,571 of MU226225.1, forward strand.
TTCCCAAAGGAATTAAAGACTGAATGGATTCGGTTAGTACCAAGCAGAGTAGATGACCGAAAGATATCGCTGGATGAGACAAAACTGATAACCAAGGATGTTATACATGTTGTTACCAGTTATCCAATAACCAATAAAGTAAAGGCACTAAAGCACCCTCCTAAAGCTGACATTGAAAAGAACATAGGAGCATTATGGGATGGAAGAGGATTAAAGGTATCCACCATCAACGATGATGAAATGAAATTTGGAGCATGTGTCTTAGGATACAAGTTCTTTTAGGCTAGCAGGATGAACAATATTGCATCCGATGCAGTGGATACATCATACAAAATTTTCAAGAAGGGACTGCAGTTAGATCTATTAAAACTTCTGCTAATGGAATTAGATGAGAACATGAAGACAATAAGGAATGCAAATTCTAACTCATGTAAGTTTGGTTCACTCATTATGTGCATATTTTTTATTTTCAAGAATCCTTCCCATCTATCGATAATGTCAAATGGGACACTACATGACCAGTGACCACACGGATTAGTGATTTCATCAAATCACTAGGAGATAATTTTGAATCAGTCATGAATGAATACTTTGTTGGATTCAAAGAAAGAATGTAGAAAAGAATGAGGATTCCAAAGCAATTAGTAGAAAAGTACAAGACTGAAATATGTTTGATGGTGGACATTGACTACACCTATATCAATCCAGCTATACCAAGGACAGCATGGCTGGCACCACTTGACTATTAAGTTAACATAGATAAAGAATCAAATGCTATTGAGACATTGATAAATGAACCATTGGATAAATCAGAACCTAATTTTGGAACTTATGAGGAATCCAAAGAAAGGATAAAAATTGGCTTAGTTGTGAAAAAAGATTGACAGAAAGAAGGACAAATGGATAATACTTTGAAGAAAAATATATCGATGAATGAAGAGGAAAAAGAACATATAGAAGAAACTAAGGGTTAGTCACCCATCAGAGAAGCTAAGAAGGAGAGTGACTCTGAATCCACAGACTCTGATGCACCACCTCCACCACCAGCAAAGAAACCAAGGACTATCACTGCATCTAGGACCAGGATTTAGATAGAAAAGGATGCAAGTCCTTCACCAATCAAGAAAGGTCAAGTGAGGACATATAAAAGAAAGCCTCAAATAGGGAAAAAGGGCCCAACAAAAAGAAGAAAGTTCCTCAAAACTAGGGAAGACATTGAGGACACCAAAAAAGATGAATATTTTGTACAAGCTGAGAAGAGCAAAAATCCTGACACAATTGATGAGGTATGTGAATCTATCATCAAGAGGGATACAGTAAATGATCGCAAGATTAAAAACTGGCTAAATCATGACATTGAGGACCAGAATAAGATAGAAGAGGAAATTATCACAATGATGTGTGCATTCAAATGTTCCAATATAATTTACAGATAAGATGCCAAAAGAACTCATGAATAGATTGTCAGCAAGATGGACATATGCACTCATGGAAGAGAAAAAAATAAGGGAAAGAGCCCCTAATTTCTATAATGCCAACTGAATTTAAAATGGAGGAGATTGAAGAAATGATGAAGAAACACTCCAAAAGGTTCTCACCAGAGTTAAGATCCTACCAAGTGCTTCAAGGACATCTAATTGAGCTAGACATGAAGAGTGGGGCTGAATGGAGAAAGATACTTGATATACAAGTCCTGAGCCACAGATAACTCTCACTGACAAGCCACAGAATAAATATGATCAGGCTAAACAGAGCCCTGAACCTATTCTTATAACTGATGAGGATATTAATGAAGAAGCATTGAACACAAAATCCGACAAGGATATGGACATTACAGATGAAACATGGCCCAATAATACTATCATTGATATTACTGGAGCAAATCCTGTAGATGAAGTACAAAAAGATGAAGATGTCACTGTTGTCCAAGACCAAAATGAAAAATAGGATACAGCAACATATTCTTCATAGGTAGACATACCACGACAGATACCACTATTGATACAAGCTATCAATATTATCTCAGAGAAGGAGAAGTCACTTGACAAGGATGCAAGTATATCTGAGGATGCGTGGGAAGAAGAAAAGAAAGAGACAACTGATGAACAGACAATCATTGGTGGAGAAACAAATGTTACAAATGTAGATGACACACAAAACAATGGAGATCACACCAAAAAGGATGCACAAATGAAAGATACAGATGAAGTGCAAAAAGAGAAAGGTGAACATTATAAGCCAGTTGATACCACTCCTAAGAACACCGAAGGATATGCTATAGTTAGACCAAAGGTTGATGAGGAGACATCCACACACAACTGATAGGAAATCCCTGAGCAGTAGGAAAAAGGTACAACACCACTGAAGCCTTCCTCCAGCACATCAAACCAAGCAAAAAAATGTGCTTTGGTACTACATACAGGTGCATCTCACAAGAAGAATAAGAAAACCAAGAAGAGAAAGTTAGAAGTAACACTTGACGAAATCATTGAGATACCCAAGTGTGATCCAACTACTTTGGATTATGAATCTCTCCAAGAATACGAAGAAATTTCTCAAAGAAAATCTTTACCCTTTCCTATATTGGCTCTTCCACTTTCCTATTATTTTTATAATTGATAATGGGATTTCAAAGAATAAAATTCCTTTTAGATTCAAAAATATGTCTACTCTCAACCCGGATCTCAATAATAGAATCAAATATTAGTGGTCCATTGATGTCTCTAGTACTTCCATATATCGCATGGTGAAGAAATTATCTTTGGTAAAATCTAATATTTTGAAATAGAATAAATCATATTTTGATAATATGTTTAATATCAAGAGTGGCTTAAAAATTTAATCGTATTTCATGCAAGCCCAAATTAAGTCATAGGGGGAATTCCCTTGTGAATCAGAAAATTTTAGTCCTTTCTAGAATTCATAACATCATAGTCAAAGAAGAAGAGTTTTGGAAGAAAATGTCTAGAACCATGTGGCTCCAAAATAAAGACCATAATTTAATTTTTTTTGTCTACCCTCAAACATCGTACCTCTAACATATTTAACTCTATCAAGCATAGTGAAAAGAATTTTGATAAATATTTGGATATCATGTATGTGAATTTTTATTTCTTTTCTTCCCTATATTTGAATGATCAGATCTTTGAGCCAAATCATCAGCAGGAGTTGTCAATTGTTACCAAGATCCCTTTAGAGGTATGGATCTATCCCTTACCAAGATCCCTTAAGAGGAGAAATTTAAGACTACTATGATTTCTTTTGAAGGTAACACATTTCTTGGTCGTGATGGTTTTCCCATGCTTTTCTTCCAATCTTATTGGGATATCATAGAAACTGATACTATTGTGGCTATGAAAGATATAGTTTATTATAGATCCCTTTTAAAGGATTTGAATGCTTCTTTTCTTGTCTAGTTTAGTAAGAAAGATAGAGTTAATTGATTTCAAAATTTTCACCCAATTAACTTGTGTAATTCCCTCTATAAGATATTTTCAAAGATTCTTTTAATTTTTCAAAAGAAGATTCTTTCTATGCTAATCTCAGTTCAACAGAATGGTTATGTTAGGTCATTAGATTCTTGAATTTATCTCAATTTTCCATGCGAAAATTCACTCTTTAACCATTAATAAAAGGTTGTTTTTTTCTTAAATTGGATCTTCTTAGGGCCTATGATTGAGTTAAATAGAATTTAGTTTTGAGAGTTCTCTTGATCTTTCTCTTTAGTTGTAATTTTCTTCAACTAATTTCTCAATTGGTTACTACTGCTAAAGACTCTCTATTATTGTTAATGGATTTCCTACTGGTTTATTTTTCAACTTGAGAGAGATCACATAGGAGGGCCCTATTTCCTATTTACTATATATTTTAATGGATAAGGCTTTGGGGAGATATATTCAAAAGAAAATGAGAGTGGGTATATTTAAAGGTCTCTCCTCTCCCTCTATTGATCAAGTTTTGTCTCATCAAGAATTTGGTGATGATACCATTCTTATGGGGGAAGGTTCCATTTATGAAGAAAATAATATTAAGAGAAATTTAAATAAATATTAACTTACATCTCGGCAAAACATTAGTTTACCTAAAAGTTCTATTTTCTTTCGTAAAACCCCAAAAAGAAGGTAGGCTAGAACTACGGTGATCTTTAATTCTTGTATTGCAGAGCTTCCTTCCACCTACCTTGGCTTATCCCTCTCTTCAAATGCAGTTTTGAATTCCTTTTGATTGAATCTTATTGAGAGATTCCAATCAAATTTGGTTTGTTGGAAAGGGTATTTATTGAGTCAAGTGAGTAAGTCATAGTTGATTAAGGCCTCCTTGTAAAATTTACTTGTATATGATATGATCATATTTAATATCCCTACAAAATTTTTGGTTAAAATAGAGCTTATATGTAGGAATTTTCTCTGGATTGGTTTGAAATCCAAAAATAGAATACATTTGGCTTCCTTGGATGAAGTTTGTTAACCTACAAAGTTAGGATGGTTTTCCATCTGAAGGATTAAGGAGTCCATCACTTTCCTTCTGGCCAAACAACTCTGGAGGAGTTTCAAAGATAAGAATGAGTGGATTGATATTGTCAGCAGAAAATATGTATCTGCATATGGTCACTTTCAATATTTTCCTACTTAAAATAGCCCTTAGGTCTCATGTTCATTTTTGTGGAAATTCATCTTCATACCTAAGTCTATTTTATGTCAAGGTCCCAGGTGGTATCTGGTTGATGGGTGGAAGATCCTCTTTTAGGAGGAATGGTGGATTGGAGATTATCCTTTTGATTTGTCTAGTTGGGATTACAATTTTTAAGAATCTTTATGTTCAATAGTTTGAATTTTGGTTGGCTAATAATATTCATAGTTCTAATTAGGTGAACATTTATGCTAATGACATATCTCTAGGGTCTCTTTAGAATATTCTTTATAAGGTTCATATTTAATTTGTGCACATTGCAGACTCCACTGTCTAGGCTTCTTCTTCTAGTGGATATTTTTTGGTGTATAATGCCTTCAAGATGAAAATTGAGTATCTTTCTCCTCAACTCTTTTGGCACATGGTTTTAAACCTAATTTTTATCCCCAAAGTTAATACTTTTTTGGTCCTTAAGTTCAGAATAAAATTATCACTAGTGATAATCTATGTAAGAGGGGTTTGGATATCCATAATAGAAGTTTCTTGTTTAAAGAAGTTATGGAGGAATCCTTTCATATTCTCTTTGGGTGCTCTTTTTCTAGAGATTTTTGGGCTCTTTTTTTAATCTATGGTTTATATCTTTAATTTTCCCCCTTTTTTGGAGTGTTGGGCTTGGTGGGTTTCTCCTTCTTGAAAACCCTCCATTTTTTTCTATGGTCCCTCACCATGAATCCTTTAGCAAGGGGTGTTAACAAGAAGAGAAATAATCATATTTTTAGGGATTTTGCATGTCCTATAAATGTTGTGGTTGTCATTAAGGATAATTTATTGGTAGCTCTTATAATAATTTTAGAGCTTTTGGTTCTCCTTTTTGTCCATCTTAGTATGATCTTTGTATGGTTAAAAGTTGTATATTCCTAAAAAGTAAGAACCCTTAATTAGGATTTTTGGAATTTCTATTTTTTGAGGTGTTTAAAATCATGTTTTTTCATTGATGTCAACATATGTTATAGTTGGATGCACTAGAAGTCTTGGAAAGAATGGTATAGGAAATATTGATAGTTGTGTATGGATAGTGTATGGTGTTTGAGTATATGAAAGCATAGAGTTGTGTACAGGCAAGTATGTACACCTTATATCTAAGTTTAGTATATTTTATATTGTTGTTTGCATGAGTTATAGTTTTTTTGGTAAAGACTAGTTACAGTGCAGTGACAGAGGATTATGATAGATATGGTCTCTGAGTTTTTGGGATATCTCAGATGTGAGCATGATTTATGGTATGTGAGTTTAAGGAATGATATAAGATACATGGGAAAACATTCTATATTATTCTTGGGTTTCTAGATTCTTGATGACGTCAACTATGGTGAGTGGACTGGCGAGGACCTATTTGGGGCCAACCACAAAGATGTAACGTGCTTAGTGAATGGTGAGCGTGAATTATGGCTTGGCGCATAGCTGATGATTTGTATTTTTTATTTTCTTATGTAATATATTGTGTGTATCTTAGCAAGGCTCTATGTAATTATTTGTGCATTTGGGAAGTCTTAACATGCTGACCTAATTTCTTGTTGTAACTTATATAAAGGAAAGTGGCATATTGATGTGAAAATGCATGGATTGTATGGATTAGATGTTGCGAGCCTGTGGATGCGAGTTGTGCTCGATGTAGAGAAATTATTATGTTTTTGATGCACTTCATTCAAACTATATAGGCAAATAAAGTTCTATCGGTCAGAGAGTGTGTGATTGGAAAAAAAACTAAGAGCACCTTTTAGAAAAAATCAATTTCAGCAAAAGGAAAGTTGGATCTAGTACAAACAAATATTTGTGGTCCTACAAGGACTAGATCCTACTATGGTGAAAACTACTTTATATTTTTTATTGATGACTATTCTAGGATGATGTGGGTTCCATTTATCAAAGAAAAGTATGAAGCATTTGATAAGTTCAAAATTTTCAAAGAAAAAGTTGAGAATGAATAAGGTCTTAAGATAAAATGTTTGAGGTCAAACAGAGGTGGAGAATTTATATCGAATTTGTTCAATTCTTACTAGAAAAAAAGCATGAGATATATAGACAAGATTCTGCTTCTAGGACACCTTAGCAAAATGGGATAGCAAAAAGAAGAACTATAATTGTACTGGATGTGGCGAGGACAATGTTTCTTGAATGTAATACATCTCATATGTATTGGAGAGAAGAAGTCAGTATTATTTTCTACACTTTGAACATAATTCAGATCAAATAAGGTACTGATAAGACACCCTATGAACTTTGGTTTGATTATGCTCCTAGTGTAAAATACTTCATAATATTTGGTAGCAAGTTTTATATCAAAAGAGATGATTAAATTGGAAATTTTGATACTAGAAGTGATGAAGAAATTTTTCTTGGCTATTCTACTAAAATCAAGGCTTATAAATGTTTCAATCTAAGATTGAGAAAAATAGTTGAAAGTGCTAATGTGAAATTTGATGAGAGGTTTTAAATTCAGACCCTAGAGAATGAGAAGAATGCTGAAAATTAATATTACAATTCCTCTCTTAATTTACTTTTACTAAATTATTCCATCTCGTCACTCTAAGATGGGTCTTACCTCATATAAAGTTGGAGGCATGATTTCCACATCTATCTATCTCATATCTTCACATAGTTTATCTTTCGAGACATAAAAACTATTAACTTTGTCCTTGTTTAACTTGACTAAATTTTCCTAGGAACGTGTTGACTTTAAAGGTACATGCCAACTTTTTGGGTACATGTCAACTTTTTGCATATATGTAGAAAATTTCCAACATGTTCCTAACACTTTTTTTTGAAATTTTTAGAGTGAGATTCTATGGTTTCACAGTCCTCAAAGGTATGCGCTATAAGTCACTATCATTTTCCTAAGTTGACCTAAAGGTGAATTTACTTTGAGATCTAATATAAAGACCTCCCTTTCCATTCTTTCCTAAGAAGGGAAAGAAAAAAGGAGACAATTGATCAATCAAGCAATTTTATTTCAAAAGAATCCTCAAGATCTTCAAGGCATTCTTCTTCCTCCTCATCAAGCATTGTGGAAAACTAGAAAAATCCATGATTTGTTTTTGAGTTTTGTGGATTTCAAGCTATTTCATTTATATTTATGATCACATCCAAAAAATCATTGTGTCATCAAGGTATAAGGTGATTTACAGTTTAGATCTAGTTTCTATTTCATCTTTCCTTGTGGAATTTCATTTTATTTTAAGGTTGATTCCTAAAAGGGGTTTGAATGAGGGGAACCCCTTTCTTCAACCTTCTTCCTCATTTTTTGTGTGTAGGAACATGTTGTAGAACCACTGATTCTATATCATGAAGATTAGACATAGATGAACAAGCCTAGAAAATTTGAGTCAAAACTGTCAAGAACAATTCACCACTTCCAAAATATCCCTAGGTACAGTTCACCACTTTCAAATTATTCCTGCCATTTTCAGCTAAAATTTGGAAGCAAGTCATTTTACAGGATTTAAGCCTTAGATCTATAGTTTCAACACATTCCATGGGATTCCAATAGTCAATAATTCAGCTCTAAAGATTCACTTCTTCTATTTCATTTCTAGGAGCATTTGAAACCTTCTCCATTCCCCTTTACACTATTTTTCCTAGTGGGATAAGATCATATATGACATTATTTAGTTTCTTATATCAACATCATTCCTCTCTTTCTCAATTCTAAGTAACAAAGGAATAAAAACCAATCAAACATAGATATCATATTGGTTGAAGGATTTGCTGAGAATACTAACTGAGACATGGTATGAAAATGCACAAAGCATTGTATGGCTTTAAAAAAGCACCCTGAGAATGGTATGAAAGATTGCGTTCATACCTAATCAAAATAGGATTTCAAAGAACTAGTGACAACAGTAATGTGTATCTAAAATTTCATAGTACTAACAAAGTTTTAATTGCTGAGATATTTGTTGATGATATTATCTTTGGAGGAAATGACACACTATGCAGATATTTTGCTAAGGAGGGTTCTTCCTAAACCATACTCTTAGAAGAAAAAATCTCATGACCACTTGAGATAAGAGTTTGAAGATCTGTCCCATATCCCTTGATCCAATCTTCAGTCATCCAAACAGCCTCAGAATCAGGATTTCCTTTCCATATCACCATATATTCATGGTATTCTTTCTTCCTTGTCTTCTTTTCTACTCTTGAATCCAAAAAAATTTCTAAGGTAGGTGTATCATATTTTTGGATGTCATGATCTGCAATTGCTTCTTGTATTTGGGAACTACCACCTGCATCCACATTACACTTATATGGGGTTAAATCACAAACATTGAAAATTGGAGACAAACCAAGGTCAGGAGGAAGTTGCATTTCATAGGCACTTCGGCCACACTTATTGATAATATGAGAGGGTCCAATCTTCCTTCACATGATCTTTGTATACCTTCCCTTTGGTAGTCTATATTTCTTTAGATGAACCCATACTAATTCCCCAACACTAAACTAAACATCTCTCTTCTTTTTGTCAGCATACTGTTTATACTTCTTTGTAGATTGTTGAAGTTGTGACTTCACTTGGTCATCTACTTCTTTTATAGTTGTAGCAAAGGTTTCTCTATCTATACTACTAGGCTATCCTTGATGTCTTTCCCTTAACTCCAATACACCCCTTGGATATTAACCATAGATAATCTGAAAAGGTAACCTACCAATGCTTCTATTAACAATATCATTATAGGATAATTTTACTTGAGGCAATACCACATCCCACATCTCACCATGATGTCTTGTTAAAAACCTCAGTAGTTTCCCTAATGACCTATTGACCACCTCAATTTGACCATCATTATGAGGGTGATATGTTGATGAAAGAGCCAAATTAGTTCCAGGCTTATGCCAAAGTGTTCTCCAAAAGTCTCCAATGAATTTAACATCCCTGTCTAATACAATAGTCAAATTCAATCCATGTATCCTAAAAATTTCTTTGAAGAATAGGTTTGCAACATAGGAAGCATCACAAAAAGTTTTGCATGGCAAGAAATGAGCCATCTTGTTGAATCTATCTACCACTACAAAGACATTGTCATGGCCCTTCTTTTTCATAGGGAAAACCAATACAAAATCCATGCTTATGCTCTCTAATGGCCATGATGGATTGGGGAGAGGTTGATACAAACTAGCATTAGTAGACTTCCCCTTTTCTTTTTGGAAAATTACACAACACTCAATAAACTTTCTGATTTCTGACTACATCTTTGGCCAAAAGTAGTTTTCTTTTTAGGTCAACTCAATTGTTTTTTTCCAAACCAAAGTTTCATGTGATGGCTCCACAATGCTTTGACTTAATAATATTCAATTTCATGAAGCATTTGGGGATGCACAATTGTCCCCTTTTGAAATGTAATATGTCTTGTATCAAAAATTCAGAGAACTCCACATGATATTTTTCACCAAAAGATGCACATAACTCATATGTATCTCCAAAGTCTTCATCAGACTCATTAATGTTCTTCAAAGAGTCTATGCCCATTCTCTCCAATTGAATTTGATTTATGGTCAGCACCCTTCTACCCAAAGTATTAGATACTTTATTCTTTACCCCCTTTTTGTGTTTGAGAGAGAAAGTGAATGCTTGTAGGGTCTCCACCCACTTCACGTGCCTGTGGTTTAACTTTTCCTCACTATTAACGAAGATAAGGGCCTGATTATCAGTAAATAGAATGAATTCTCTTGGAAACAAATAATGCCTCCACTTCTTTAGTGATTTAACTAGTGCATACATCTCCAAGTCATATGAGGAATACTTCCTCTTTGTTTCATTTAATTTCTCATTGAAAAAATGTAATAGGCTTACCTTTTTGACTGAGCACTGCACCAATGCCCATGTGGCTTGCATCACATTCTACCTGAAAGATTTTGTTAAAATCTGGTAGGGAAAGTACTGGTTATTGAGAAACCTCCCTCTTAAGTATCTTAAGGGACTCATCAGCCTCTTTATTCCAAACAAGCTTACACCTCTGACCCCCCCCCCCCCCCCCCCCCCCCCCCTTTATTCTTTCAAGAATAGGAACACAAACATGACTAAATCATTTAATAAACTTCCTATAAAAATTTCCAACACATGGAAACTTCTTACATCATTCATTGTTATAGGGGTGGGCCAAGAAAGGATAGCACTCACCTTTTCTTGATCCATTTTCAACTCACCATGGGATATGACAAAGCCCAAATATATGATCTCTTCCTACATAAAAAAAAACATTTCTCAAAATTTATCATTAGTTTCTCTTCATTTAGTCTCCTTAGGAGAAGATTAGTCTGTCATCAAAATAGACAATCACAAACTTCGGGCTATAAACTCCCTTAGCACCTCATTCATAAGCCTCATAAATGTACAAGGGGTATTGGATATGCCAAAGGGAATAACCTTCCACTCATGTGTAACCCCTCATTAGTTAAATATATAATTCCATTTATCCCCTAGCCTTATCCTAATCTGGTGATATCAACTCTTTAAATCAATGTTTGAAAAGTACTTAGCACCCACCAAACAATCAAGTAAATCCTCAATCCTAGGTATGGGAGATCTATACCTTATGGTGATCTTTTTGATGGCCCTTGAGTCTGTATAAAGCCTCCAAGTGCCCTCCTTTTTGGGTTTCAAGACTATCGTCATTGCATAAAGGCTCAAACTCTTACCAATAAACCCTAATTCTAGCAGCTCTTCAATCTATCTGGTCATCTCTACATTTTTTGGGGTGTGAGCTTGTATGCTACTTTTTTTTGCAAGGTAGATCTAGGGATAAAGTCTATACAATGGCTCATATCTATGATAGGGGGTAGATAATTGGTATCCCATCTGAAATGATGCCTTTGTAATGGTCCAGTAACTATTGAATTGCAGGGTCTACTAACCTTTCTTTCTCTGGTGTGCTATCTCCTTCTCTAGCCACTCATGTGGTTCTTGGGAAAAGGATCAATGCATAGAAGAATTCTTCTCTAACAACTTCCTTCATGAACTCTTTTCCTTCCATCACCAACACCTTAGCCTCCTTTTCTTTAGGCTCTTCTTGACTCTCCATCAAAGGAAAAAATTAAATAACTTTCCCATGTTTTTTTATAGAGTAGGTGTTTCTAAAGCCATCATGGTGTGCTTTTAGATCATATTTCCATGGTGTCCCAAGTAGGATATGGAAAGAATCCATCTTGGCTACATTAAACAATAATTTGTCCTTGTAGGGTCCTATTTGGAACTCCACCCAAACATGTTCCTCTTCAATGGCTTATTGACCTTGGGTGAGCCATGAAACTTTGTATGGACAGGGGTGACACATTATTTTGATTTTAAGTTTCTCTTCCATTTCTAAAGACATAAAATTCTCAGTAGAACCAGAATTAATCTAAACTATGCACACCTTACCTCCTGATTTACAATTTTTTTTGAAGAGAGACTTCCTTTGTGGGGGCTCCTTGTTAAGCATCTTCATGGTAGTAACTGCCCTTCTGATCATCAAGGTCTCTCCTCTTTCAGGGTAGCCATATGAATCTAGATCATTCACACTTTTTTATAAGGCAGTGCTTTGACAGTCTAATTCTTGGACCATATTTTTCCTCCTTTCTCCCATGGAACTTGTGTTAGGATTAGGATCACTAAGAGGGGGGTGAATTAGTGATCTATCAATTAATACTTTTTCTTCTTATCTAAATCTTTACTTAAATGCTTATGTACTAAACTTGAATATCAATGCAATTAAGATAAATATACACAACACATAACACCATATATGATTACGGGGAAACCCAATGTAGGTGAAAACCCCAGTGGGAATTAACACCCACAAATATTCTGTACTAGTGTCTTGTGATCCTTGTCAGAAGATCCTTAACCCTATTAGGAGTTGTCTTTACAATACATGAAGTATAGTGACCTTGTTAAGGGTCGGACCTTATTAGGATTATTTTACAATAGCCCTGTTAGGGGTGGTGGACTCACTATCCAAGAGCACACTGCTCAAGTGGTGAAGGCTAAAACCTTCTAGATCTTTGATACACACTGTATCTGCAAGGTGAACTGTTGTTGTGACACTGCTTGTCTGATCAGTTCCTTTTGTGCGTTGATGCTTTAACCTTTTGTAAAGAACTAAAAAAATATTATCTTCACTTTGAAAGCTTCTCCTTCAATATCTATATCATCAACATATGATAGATATATCTTTGCTTCTTTTACACTCTGCTCTGCTTTTCTTATCTCTGGCTTTCGCAACTTTTCCCATCACAAATGACCTTATATAAGTACTTCCTCAAAGGAAATGGACATTTCAGATTTAGGAAACCTTTTACCATGTATCTTGATCACTTACATAACCACACAACCCTTCATTAAGTCATCTTAACATAAATTATAACTGCTTTACTTAAACCGAACAGACACGCCTTTTCACATAGTCTGCTTCACCAAAATAGCTCTAACTAATTATCCAGGATGAATAAAGTCATGCAATTTTAACCATATATTTTTAGGTCACTAAAAATAACTAATCCAATGGTGCAAGTCCTGAGGATGAGTGAAACTTCCATGCCAAAACAATCTCTGTCGGCTCTTTCCATGATCTTTGTCCTGTTTTGGCATTCACTGGTTGTACCTCTTCAACTAGTTGTATCTTCTTCATACTTGCAGATATGATCATTCTCTCTTAGAATTAGCATGTAAAAATACTCATAAGCCTATCTTCAAAGGCACATATGATTTGGATAACAAATTAACACACGCTAATCAAAACTATAACAGTTTGTTCCTTGCTCTGTCATGTTTTCTGTACTTAGCCAATTTCTGATCTTCTGATAATGTGTGCTAACTCCAAAACTTCATATGACTTTGTTGCCATATTGAAAACACTAAATAGATTCATACACTTCAATATAGTCAACTTTCCAACAATCTCCCCCTTTGTCATTAATGGCAACAAAGGAATATGGTGAAGTTACTATCTGTACTTTTATATAAAAACTCTCTATCTTATATCTCCCTTTTATCATATACTAGACTCCATATTCTTCATACTCTACTACCCCTTTGAAATTAATGACAAAGGTGCTCAAAAAAACTTCTATGTACTTACTCAGCATACATATCTGGATATGCAATCTGCAACTTCTGGATCTCTTTTCTCCCAAAATGCAATCAGTGAATTAACAATCTGTAGATGGGCGCATAATGAATATTGTAGCTTCTCCATCTTCTCCAAGTCTATGCTAGGACCTTCATCATATGATAGACTCCATATTCTATACATTACTTTACCTACCCTTTGATATTATCTTCTCTGCCTTCTCAATCTTATCAATTTGCCCCTGATATACACATATTGATATCGGTGGAGGGATCTTCCATAGATTTCCTTATCTTCTCTATCATAGCCTTTACCTCCTGGATCTTATTTGTAATGATGGGCACTTAACTTGCCTGATTCATACAATCAACAATAATCTTTCTGCCTTTTTACTACAAACTCTTTCAAGGATGCTTGACCAACTTTGAGTGAACTAAGATCAAGTGTAAAGTTGCTAACCAATTCACTGAGCCTCTTCTTCATATACTTCTCTTTTGCAATATCTGATCTATTTTTCATGAC
>MU226225.1:2935528-2951449 GCA_018584345.1 Thuja plicata
CTGTTAGGAGTCTTTTACAATAACCCTATTAGGGGTGGTGGACTCACTGTCCAAGAGCACACTACTCAAGTGGTGAAGGCTACAACCTTCTGGATCTTTGATACACACTATATCTGCAAGGTGAACTACTGTTGTGACACTGCTTGTCTGATCAGTTCCTTTTGTGTGCTGATGCTTTAACCTCTTGCAAAGCACTACAACAATATTATCTTCACTCTGAAAGCTTCTAATTCAATATCTATATCATCAACATATGATAGATATATCTTTGCTGCTTTTACACTCTGCTCTGCTTTTCTTATCTCTGGCTTTTGCAACTTTTCCCATCACAAATGACCTTCTATAAGTACTTCCTCAAAGGACATGAACATTTAAGCTTTAGGAAACCTTTTTCCATGTATCTTGATCACTTACATAACCACACAACCCTTCATTAAGTCATCTTAACATTAATTATAACTGCTTTACTTAAACTGAACAAACACGTCTTTTCACATAGTCCGCTTCACTAAAATAGCTCTAACTAATTATCCCAGATGAATCAAGTCATGCGCTTTTAACCATAAATTTTTAGGTCACTAAAAATCACTAATCCAAAGGCGCAAGTCCTGAGGATGAGTGAAACTTCCACGCCAAAATAATCTCTATCAGCTCTTTCCATGATCTCTGTCCTGTTCTGGCATGCACTGGCTGTACCTCTTCAACTGGTTGTATCAGATCTGATCATGCTCTCTTAGACTTAGCATGTAAACATACTCATAAGCGTATCTTCAAAAGCACATATCATTTGGATAACAAATGAACACACACTAATCAAAACTATAACAGTCTGTTCCTTGCTCTGTCTTGTTTTATGTACTTAGCCAATTTATGATCTTCTGATAATGTGTGCTGACTCCAAAACTTCATATGACTTTGTTGCCATAATTAAAACACTAAATAGAGTCATATACTTCAGTATAGTCAACTTTCCAACAACTTGTACTTTCTTTCTCTGGACATCTATTATCCATGTTCCCTTCCTAATTACAATTGTAGCATCTATTAGGTCCTCTCCCTTGTAACCTTCCTCTCAAACTAAACATCCTACCCCTGATGTTACCATTGTTTTTACGTTTACCTCTATGATGTTCTTTATTAGAGTCTCATTGGGAACCAAAACCATTCCCTTTTCCTCTAAAAGGACTCCTTCCCCTTTGATGTCTACCTCTTCCTCTACCATTTTGGTCTTTCCTTCTTTTGAACTTCTCTTCCACTTTGGATGCCAATTGGTAACACTTATGTATTGTCCCAACGGTGTGTAAATTAAACTCTTCTTGAATAGAAAACTTTATCTCATTCATGTATCTAGCCAATCTCTCTCATTTTGTCTCCTTTGTCTTGGTCTTCATGCACAATTTCAGGAATTCTTCAGTTTACACATTCACATCCATGTCTTTTTGTCTAAGGTTTTGTCTCCTTCTATGGATTTGTACCTCATAATCTTCTGGTAAATATCCTCCCTTCACCAAACTCACCATTCACTTCCAAGTAGACACTCTATTATTGTCTTCCTTATCCCTCTCATCTTGAAAAAAATTCCATCATGTCAAAGAAGATCCCTTCAAATTTGACTTTCCTATCTTCACCTTTTGGTGTTCAGGAATATCTTCACATTCAAAGAAGCTTGTGATGGAGTAGACCCAATCTATGACCAAGTCTGGTTCCATTCTCCCACTGAATATTGGCAGTTCTAACTTCCCATCCATAGTCCTTCTCTCCTTGGACTTTAGGGAATTTAGAAGGGGCCTCTGGTCTACAGGAACCTCCAATTCTTCCTTCTTTGGGATCTCCTCTTCATCCCATTCTCCACCTTCTCTAGAGTCTACATCTCCCCTCTTTTCCACCTTGCCCTTCAATTTTTCTAGTTCTTCTCTCATGGCCTTGTTCTCGGCCATTACCATTCTACTCTCTACCATTTTCTCTCTAACAATCCTTGCCAATTCCATATTTTTATTCCTTGGAAGTAGTTCTTCTACTTCTCCTCCTTCATCCATATCTTCTTCAAGTTCTTTTCACAAGGGTTCTTTTCCCTTGCTCTAATACCACTTGATGTAGAGCCCAACACTATGTATATTTCAGCCTATAGATGATAGGTTCTATAATCCTCTAAAAATGATGATCTCAACCCTAGGACTCAACACCTTCAAGATATTATTCGCATTCCATCTACAACCATTGTCATTGAACAATCTCTATTGTTCAATCCCATACTAAGGATAAGTCCATTCCTTATCCAACTAATAAATTAGGTGTGATTTTAAGGAAACCACAAGGTTAGGGAGTCGATCTAGTTTCCTAGTTCCCCAAAATATCCTTCTTACTCAGAATATAGGGTTCCAAGTCTTAAAAAGATCACTAAGTTCCAAACAGTGAATTTGAGCCTTTTAGGCCTACTCGGCTAGTAGCCCTAAGTAGAATGTTTTTCTGGGATAAGTCTTGAAACCTCCAAAGGACCCTCCCAAAAAAATACAAATCGAGATACCCTTTTTGAAGATGGTTCAAATCCCTATGGTACTGATGCAAATCTCCTTATTCAGTACCCAAACCCGATTAGGCCAAGGAGACCTAATAGCCTTCAATTAGCCCTCCTAAAAAGGAAAGTCTTCACCAGTCATTAATTATAACTAAGAAAACACTTGGATCATGTCATTGATCATTCACACATTCCCTATCCACTAATGGATTCGATTAGTCCACTCCCAAAGTCTCTCTGCACACTCACTTCTCATAAACTGCCACCATGCACATAAACATGCTTGGTCTAGGGTTGGGTGTTAAAAATGGTTAACGACGACTTCTAGCCTCCTACATCTGGAATACTATAGTACATAGCCCCAACTTGCATTCTCCAAGTGACTGTGGTGATCCACTGGTGACAATTCAAGTTACGCCCATTTTGGTTTGGATCCCTTATTCTGACCCATGATTACGAATGCAAAACAAAGAAATAGTTACAAATCCCTTCAAATAGATTATTCAGAATCTCTTACTCAGTAAATTAGAGAAGTGTTATAAAGGACTCTTCTACAATGTGTGACTTCAAATCAAACAATGTAAAAGACCAAGAAAAACACCATGAAAAGTCGTTGTTCACTATAGAGCTAGAAATTGTCTTTTTATTGCTTAAACACCAAAATCTTCATATCATTCTTCTCCCTCAATTGAACTTGGTTCAATCAAGTATATCAAGGCTTCCCTCAACGTCTCCAACTGATTTTTGAACATTTGAACCATTGGAGAAGGGGAAAAACCAAAATGTGGCAAATTGCAACTTTTCTTACAAAGTTGTAAAATACAACTTTTGCAACTTTTCAACTTTTGCTCCTAATGCATTTTATGCATTCTAAGACCCCTTACGGACCCCAAATGGATCCAAAAGACAAAATATGAAACAAAAACATGTCCTATCCTAAATTTGGATCCTTTTGACCAAAATTGACCAAGTGGCTTATAAGACTTGTCAACTTGTCAAATGGTCTTACAATTGGATCTTTATTACATAATGGATCATTTATTCCTTACGACCCTAATACCTATCAACTTTGATTCTCATTCATTGTGGAGGAGGGGTGCTCCTGCACCAGTCACCTTATACACTTGACTCTATTCTGCTAAGTGATCTAGCTTCTTTCGGCAACTTTATGTGCCTCTCCTTTCACTTTTCTCCAACATCTTCTGGTGCATGCAAAGAGATAGTATATTGTTATGAAGACGACCCCTATTTTTTTATGGTCTATCTATAATGGACCGTTAAGATCATTATATTACCGGGTTTGGTGGCCCCTAATATTCTATGGAAGCTCCCCTGCATGTCGGGAAACTAATAGTGATTCTGATGAATTCTTCCTCAGGAGATTGAATTGATGAGCTGCAGGAGAATCAATCAGGCTGCACTGTATATTATGAACTTTTGGCTAATCGAATAGAAATATTTTTCTGACTTTAGGAAACTTCTTCATTGTCCACAAATTAGATAATTTCCTTCAGCAATAAAACTATTCTTCTTACAAGTAATGCAATTTGCCTTCCCTTATTATATTTTTACAAAACCTCTTTAGTGGTAGTGATACAATAAATTGACCTTTGTTCCTTCCAGTATCTTAAACACCTACAACTTCACATTCATTCAAACCCACAATCCTTACAGTGACTTGCCAGCTTCCTTGACTCGTTATCGTGGGATTTTCATAAACCTCTCTAAGATTTTTCCTCTGGCGCTATAAATCTTCTCCAACATACTCTCGCCTTTTGTCTCTACATATATCTTTTAAAAACAATGAAAACCATTTCAAAATATAACAAATCTTAATTTACCTTCTTCAGTAGTCTCCTTTTACTTCCTTCTATGGTGGTTTACTTAAGCCAGCAAGGGCTTCTCTTTATCTGAAGTTTTCTTCACCTACATTAGGTGATCTCAACCTTTATGACTGCTGGAGCAGCGGTTGACTCTTCTCTTGTGGCAGCAACTATCCCCAGCAATCTTTCTTCAAATCTGAGATCCCTTCACCTCTTCTAGAAAATGCTTAAAACCTTTTTTCAATCATCTGCTGAAATCATATGGGCTTCACTCTCACCTGCGATTAACCTTTTTCAAATGCCAACAAATTCAAAATACTTTCATTTTGTAATGTCCTCCAACTGTCAACGACCAGCTCTCCCACAATATCTTTTGGCTCTGATACCAATTATAGAACTGTGAAATTGATAAAGAAACACAAACAGCTACAGAAAATACAGTATTGCTTAAACACACAAACTTAAATTCTTTATTGAAATTCCAAAACTGATCACATTTTGCAGGATATATTTCAAATTGTACAAAGAACAGTATTTTATAAAAGTTGCGGCCTCTAAAACAGATCGTAGCATCTAAAGACAAAGCAAACATCACATGTATTATTCCCATAGCATAAGAACGGATAGACAAACTGTCTGAACATGCAAATGCTCATGGCAAACACCTGAAGGATCATGTCCATGGCGGTGACACTCATTCATCACTTCTCAACAATATTTTTAAATGTTTTCTCGGATGTATTCATAAATATAGAGCTGTTCAATAGAGAAATAGAGAGTAGTTAGTAAAAAGTTCTTTTGAAAGTCTTATGTATGATTTTTTTAAAACTCGATACAAACCAATAAAATTTTCCCGAGTTTAATCCTTCTATTATTTTTTTATATGTTCCCTGTATTCCAATCCCCTACTCCCTCCCCTTTCCAAAGATTTAAATCTGAGTTAAGGTGTACAGCTGTTCGAGATTAAAAAAAAATAACATCATCAACAAGTGGATCCCTGTGACACATGACACGAATAATTAGATGATTAAAGATAATACCAAGTTGACGCAATAACAAATAGTACAGGTTGCTTATGACTTTTAGGGCAAGTACAAAATTTGACATTATTTTAGGCTGTATTTATTTGTTTCTAGACCGTAGTTTATAGCAAGCTGAACATACCTCTTATTATTTCAATTTTCTATTGTATATGTGCTTTCCTAGTAAATTACCCATTGCCAGTGCATCAGTCATCAGCAAACGGTTTAAATGTAATATATTATATAGAAAAAATATATATAAGTTGCTTTGTAAACTATTAATTATTTATATGAAAGAAAGAAGTCTTATATATTTATAACATAGAAATAATACATTAAAAAAAAACATAAAATAAATTGTAGAAAAAATATAGACTAGATAATATTTTTCTATAAATTTATTTTTTCAATAAAAATAACAATACAGTAATGCTTTCTATAATTATTTTAAATTATATTAATAGTTTTATTCTTCAAATCTTAAACTTATTTAAATATTATTAAATAGATGAAAACAACATAAAACAAAATCCTTCCTGGTTCCAAAAAGTTTTGAAAAAATTCAACAATTAACCTAACGAACATGAATAAAATATGTTGACTTATAACCACATTTCAATCAACAATTATTTTTTGGTTTTTTTTTTTTTTTTAACAAAATCATAAACTCTATAAAGATACATTTTTTCCTCTTCTGCCTATAGGTGGTAGCTGTCCATATAAAAGCGTATTTCACTACCAAAATATATTTTGAAACATGTTCAAAACAGTATAAAACTCTGCTATTAGAAAGCATACAATTTTGTAGTATATATGAAACTTTCAGACACCAGGCAATTTTATTTTCATTACGAAATTAACATTCACAGCAGTTTTGAATTTGGAACCATTCATCCATCCAAACTATAAATGTATTTTATGTACAGCCTTTTGAAGAGCACAAATCGTTTCCCAGTCCTGTCATGAAATCAAAGCTATAACAGAGTAGCATGCTATGGTTCCTCATGTTCAAAAAAACTTATGTTCTTTAATCCGTATTGAAGCTTTCTCTTGTTTTATACTTCTTTATGAAATGGGCTCAGTGCAAATTGCAGCGTGCTATATGTATGTCGATATGGGGAGTACAAAAGCATTTTTAAAGTCTATAAAAATAAATAGTAGGTTCATAAGATTTAGGTTGAGAGGGTTTAAAAATAAAAATAATAAACAATATTATAGTACGTAAATTATTATAGGAGTCATGCACTTCTATTAAATTTCAGATTTTCTATTTTAAATAGCTTTTAAATGATTGAAAACAATTTGAATTTGGAAACTTAAATTTAAGTTTAAGAATTTGTGATGGTGAAATAGGTATATTTATATTAATTTTCTTTAATTTTAGATCAATATTTTCTTGAGAAAAAATAATAAAATTTATATTAAATAAATATCCAAAAAACTACAAAATGATTTCAGATAGGGACAACTATTATTAAAGCTCAAAGAATAAAAATTTAGCAAGTTTATTTACAAACTTACCACCTCCAACAAACAAGTGAATCCATGAAATCAACCAAACAACAAACTAAATCATTGTGAAGGAGTTGAATAAACTATGAAGATTGAACATAGGAAAAGGGTGAAGATTGAGCACAAGAAAATGACACATTGTTTATGTGATTTCGAGTGTTATTATCAAAGGCTTATTTGGTCAAACTATCTACAACATTCCATTCTCTAGGAATGTGAAGAAAACAAATGGAATCAAAATTCCATGAGTGGAAAAAAAAATCTCCAAAAATTATTTCATTTCTAAGAAGATGCACTGAGAGCTTCCATTATTCAAAAGTGAGACCAAAATAATAAAATCCATATGATATATAGTGTTCTTTCAACCCAATTCATAGGCTTTCTCTAAACCCACATGAATGATTTGAGCTTACATTTGACTTTTAGTGTCAAACCTCATAGAAAATAAAATGGGAACTATAGTAATTGTTGAGTAATATTTTTACACAAAGTAACAGTTAAGAATAAGCTATGCAATTCCCCTCTTGAAAGAATAACGAAGTTACTCCCAAGGTTCTTCATGGTTGTGGTGCAACCACTTAGCAATCTCTTGAAAAAATCCAGACTCTGAAACCCTAAAAGTCTAGCAAATATTTGGACTCTAAAAGTTTTAATGTCTGGAAAAGCACCAGATTCTGAAAGTCTAAAATTCCAGCAAAGTACCAGACTCTGAAAGTCTAAAATTTCATCAAAGTTTCGGTCTCCAAAAGTCCAAAATTCTAGCAAAGCACTGACAAAACTCTGTGAGGCATTACTGCATTTGACCGAAACACCAAGACACCAAACGCAAAAAGAAAACAAACAAACAAAAATTTGAGGAGAGAAAAAGAGAGGGGAAAACCAAAATAACCTAACCTTTATCACTTGACTCTCAGACTATCGAGAGCATAAAAATCCCACAATCTAACTTACTCGGCACTAGACTGACTAGGATCAAGGAAACAAAACAAAAGTGAAAAGATAAAAAGGGGGTGTCCCTAATAGGCCAAGTGAGGAAAATAGGGTGTGAGTTGTGGAGGCACAACAAATAGCCCCGACAAAAGGGGAAATGGTCAAGGCATTTGTTCATCAGCATACAACCTTCAAACCAACCCTTCACTAAACAATAATACCTAGCCACCAGAGAAAGGGAACATCCTTTCACAAGTTTCAAGATAAACATCTTTGCATAAGCTTTCCTTTGGGTGCTCAAGTGTATTTATTCCAACCAGACATTTCTATGAGGACCTCCTATTACTAGTTATCTATACATATCAATCTATTGTGGGTCATTTATACTCTGTATATGTATACAAATTCTATGGTCTTTTCTAACCATAACATTTCCTAACCTATTTCATTATTATTTCATACTTGGATTATCATTCTTTCTTCATTTTATTGTATCTTCATTTTCTTATATTATTACATAAGAGACATTATAACATTCCCCACAATGTTTCTTGTCTAGTAGTGCCAACAATCTGATACACTTAAACCTATCTTACCACTATAGGTTTATTCCCTTACCTTGAAAATTATGTATTGTTGAGTTCCATAGTAATAAAATATGCCTAGCATAATTTTTAATGTGATTGCATAAGTATTTTTATCTTGTAAGGAACATATCGACCTCTTCATGTTCCTATGTTTACGAAAAATATTGTATTCACTCATCCTTTTTATATCCCATATGGTTCTTGTGCTTATTATTAGACATTTTTAATATACTTGTTACTTAATGGATTCATGAAATTAATTTAATTTATATGGTTACCAAATTGCAAATATATTTTTTGCAATATTCTTTCGCTCTACTTTGATTCCTTTTATACATTGGACACAACTAATTGAAGGGTTCATCACATATCTATCACTATCCCTTCTAAATTTTCTTAAAAGTTATAGATTTTATATAGAGATTCATAACCATTCTTGAATGGATGAAAATAACATGACATGATAGTACCATATATGTCATGACATTACATGGCTACTACATTGAGTAGAGCATTAATATCAGAACCTCTTCTATACAAAAATGTATCATATAAGCCTCCTACAGTTTCTCATGATCATAAAAATGTATTCTTCATGCACCTTTTTGAGCTTGTGTAGGAATCCATAGGGCATACATAACAAAGTATGAACATATATGGTGAGATCTAGATTGTTCATTTAATTTATATGTAACTAAATAACATTTCTATGTATAAATATTTAATTGATATGAATGTTTATAATGCTCATATAATCTAAGAGAAATTTTAATTTATCATTCACTTTCACCTCAAACTACAACAAAAATATAGAGATGATTTTTGCATTCACATAACAATTAAAATTTAGTTTTTGACTTATTTTGATAGAATGACTAATACAATTGTATCTTAACTAATTAAACTCTTTCTCATATTTAGATCAATTCCCTAATTATTCATTACAACAAATTTACACAATAATATCTAAATTAATCATAACTTATTCATACCTAAATCCAAACATTCAAATTATGAAATTAGTGTTACATTGTGTTTAATTGACTCAAAACTTAATTTTTTAGTTTTAAATGTGAGCTAACTCCTACCATTTTTTTGGTGTTTGTGAGTTGAGTTGTATATTTGTTTTGGAGAACTAGTTGTTTTGACTTGGTATTTAGAGGCTCAAAATAAGTACTAATAAAGTTCAAATTCCAAAGGAAAATAATTTACATTCTAAAGAGTACTATTATAATTTTATTTTAGAAAAATGGTATGACATGTTTTGTGCATATGAAAAAGTTATGGCATTTGCAAATTTGAAGTTTGTACTTATGATGAGTTTCAAAAAAAACATTGAAACATATATTTTGCATTATTTTTTCATATTTTTACTACATTTTTTCATCTAATTTAGGTATTGGAATTTTCCCATTGAGTGTGCTAAACATATAGCTGATGACTTATTCTTTTCTTATAAATTTGGATTGTTATAATAAACTATATTGTGGAATAATTGACTAGTATTGTAAAAATTTACCTATTCAAATAAATCATGTATTTTTTATTCTTGTAGATAGAAGGCCAAAAAATGTGTGATTGAAAATCAAGAAGTAAAAAACTAATGTATGTAAGGTAGCTTTTATGTAGTCATTCTAGTTAGCACTGCCTCACAATTTGTGAAACATATTTCACATATTTTATATGAAAGAAAGTGAGTAGATAAGAGAAGGGATGTAGAGACATCTTTTATGAGGGGAAAAAATCTACTTCAATTCTTCAAGTAGAAAAGTTTCTAGAATCCTTGTAAAACCACATGCATGTTGAGATTGCATTATGGACAATGCTATGAGTTTGTTGAATATTTCACACCTAGATAACATATCATTTTTCATTGAGGCTAAAGTCTATATTTTCTATTGTTGCACAAGTAGAGTTATAGTTGATATTATTTTTTTATCTAATATGAAATAATGATTATAATCCTATATGTATGGATATGGCTTAGTGGCATAGTGAGCATATCTTACTCTTTCTAGATTCTTTTTTGTGTTCAACTATTTTCCTAAAGTATATTTGTATTAAATATTTTTGTGTGTTTTCTATAATTTTTGTTTGAAGATTTGATATGTTTGAATATATGAAGACTTTATAAATAATTAAATTCATGGACCATTGTTACCCTTAACTCTTTGCCCATAAATTGCAAGGTTCCCTTTACAAATTTGGTAGCCTATTTAGGTGATTCGTTTGTTTCTTGTGTTGTATAATAGAGTGCAAGATAGTTACCCCTAACTCTTTGTCCCTAAACTATAGGGTTCCTTTTACAAATTTGGTAGCCTATTTGGACACTTCATATGTTGCCAATGATGACTCTTGCACCCTACTCTCTTGATTTCAACTAATAAAGATTATTCTTATTGGACTATTGTGTATCATAACAAAAAGAGTCAATCTCTAATCTCTTATTGTTTCTAAGTATAAAGATTTCGGTCCACTAGTGTGTCCCAAATCATATTTTGAGTAAGGCATGTTTTACTATAAACAGTGGGACCTTTATGACATTATTAAGTCTAGAATTATTTTAAGGTACATATGATAAACTTTCTATATACACATTATTGATATAGAAGCGATTTAAACATCAAACTACTAATTATTATAAGAAAAAAAAAACATATATGTTGTAAGATCTTAGGAGCCTAATAGTTGATATAAAAAACATAAAAGATTTAAGATCTTGGGAGCCTAATAGTTTATTTCAGCTACATATCTGTTGAGGGAATTCATGAATGTGCATTATGTAAATTAAGTGTATTCCTATGGATTGTCATGTTGCATACAAAGAGACCTGCTTGAATTTTAATTTTAGACACTATAACTTAATTTTTCAATATGGCTTTCTTGTAGGATTTCGGTGTTAGCTCAATTTTTCAATTATTCTTTTTTTTTTACTTGTGAATTTTTTTTTTTTACTTGTGAATTCAAATTTTCTTTGCTCACGCTTCTTAGTTCATTGTCCAAATTATAAATGTTTTATACAGGAGTCGTGCCTACTAATAGAAGATTTTTTTAACAACTTTATATAAAAACATGGTTTCAAAATTGATTTGGCTAAGCCAATCTGAGAAGCAAAACTAGAAGAGATCCTTGGATAAGCTAAACTGATATCTTCATGTCATCTATGGTTGTTATTTCTTTCCTTCGATACCTAAAATTGTTATAACTGATAAAGAAAGTCTATAAGAACATCTTCGCCGATGAATTTGTACATCTATGTGATGCTAACTATCTGTATCAAGATTTGTCTCCCAGTTTTAACGTCTCTGTTTTCTTCCTATGGACAGTTCAACTCATCATAACCTTATTCATCGGAAAAGAAAAACACAAATGCATGTAGATTCACCTTAATGTTGCAATACACACTCTTCATCTAACTAAATTTTTGAACTAAAATCTCTAAATCGTCCCATAATATTTTTATACCTACAGATGCCAAGTAGTAACAATACAGAAAGAAAATCTTGTGATCTTAGACTTATGATTGAACACCATAACATTCTGCCTGAAGCTTACCCGATCAAACGCTGAAGCTTGACATATAGTGTCTCGAAATTAGTACTGCTATGGTCTGTTACCTGTAAAATTAAAATGAAATGCTTTCAGACTTTTAAAAAGAATTAAGCACACATACTCAAAGGCTTTGTTTGGAAAATACCTTGGCGTGTATGGTATGGAAGACTTTCTCATTATTCACAGACGAAACAGCACTCTCAACTTCAACTCTACATTCTTCCAGCGCCATGATAACATCGGACAAGGCAATCTGATTCTGGATCGAGTTTATATATATCTGAAATGCAGCTGAACCGAATGGCTTTATTTTAACTGATGGGAAACCCCCATCTGATTCTAGGAATTCCAGAGGCTTCGATATTTCAACACCCTTAGAGTAAACTGCATCAATCTTGTTCTTGTCTCTTTCTTTTGTTAGATCTTTGATCTGTTGCTGCAGATAACGAACGTAATTAAAAGCTTCCGCCAGTTGTTCTGTTATAGAACGCTTTCCCTGCACAATATCGTTTCAGATTCAATTCAGACAAAACAAAACCCACCAAATCAATCAATTTCAGCTCTGAAATGAAATAAAATCATACCCGAATACTTTCTTCCGGAAGTAGTGACCTCAGCTCTGAGTAGAGGAAATTCATGTCCTTCCGCCGCTGCCTTTCAATCATTTTGTGAATAATCTGATTTGTGGGTGGTGTGCCTGCCAGTGCTTTCTTCCCAACATTACTTGAACTAGGGTTACCAAAGCCATCTTCTGAAGATTTCCAAAAGTGGAAATCCAGAGCGTTTTGGTACGGTTTCTCTTGTTTAAAAGGGAAGGAACTGAAATTGAGTAACTCAAATTCTTTGTTTGGGTAAAAGCTCATGGTATAGGGAAAATCGTTGATTAGGGTATCTGGGTTTTAAAACCAGGCTGTAAATAAGATTCGCTGCAAAAAGGATAAAGGATTAGGCACTTGACCTGGCAAGATCTGGGATTGGCTTTAAAAAGGATAAAAGATTAGGGTTCGTCGATTCTCATCAGAGATATTTTAGTAGGGTAATCAAACTGGGGATTGCGAAATCTGTACCAACTGATAGTTTCATCTACTCAGTGGATCCAGATCTTCAAAACTAATTAGAAAACAAGATCTGAATCAAATTAGATCTTTGTCGACTGCTCAAAATTAGGGCAAAAGAGTTCAATAATTCAGTATGTCAGAGCTCCATGTCTAACACCTAACTTTTTCAAAGATAAATAGTGTCCCGTGAAATAAGAAATGTTTCTTCTATGGCTATTCCACTGCATGAATGAGGGCTGTAAATGGATTAATTAGTCAAATATCTGTATTTAAAAAGTCTCTTATGATTACACAGGATTTCCAACATGGAATCTTATCTTTTAGCATTTCCTCTTTTTATTTA
Source organism: Thuja plicata (assembly GCA_018584345.1). Taxonomy (NCBI): domain Eukaryota; kingdom Viridiplantae; phylum Streptophyta; class Pinopsida; order Cupressales; family Cupressaceae; genus Thuja; species Thuja plicata. The sequence goes on from MU226225.1 coordinate 2,948,871, forward strand.
ATGTAATGTTCTTTGCGTTTCTAATTAGGAAGGAAAAGCAGCTCACCATGACAGTCATTCCCGACAAGAACGGTAAGTCGGTGGTCTCAATGCCAGCATTTTAAATGCTTGTTTTTCACGTTGGAAAATTGTTGATTTTTTATATTATGCCAGCACTTTTGCTGCTCTGTTATTAATTTGTTTTGCTGGAATCATGATCTGAAATGTTTCAAATTAAAAAAATTGAGTACATAACGCCCACCCTGTTTCACAAATTGCTACCGTGAATTGCAATGGCATCTAGAAAAATAATTTATAATAAACGGATGGCAATTTCTAAATGGCAGGATACCAATTTGGGCAATAGCATCTAGAAAAATAATTTATAATTATTATAATTAATGGATGGCAATTTCTGTGGCAGGATATCAATTTGCCATATAGAGCTTTGCTCAAGTTAAGATTGTTATTTAAAGAACGAAACTAGAAGAAATGCTTTTACTAAGCCAATCTGAGATTTCATATCATTTAAGATAACACATCATCAAATAATGAAGTTTCAGTTAATTAATATTAAATTTAGTGTAAATGCTGGTCAGAATTGAATTGAAGTTATAGATTAGTAGAAGTTTTCTGTGTTTATAGTATTTATAGAATAGTTCTTATAATCAAAGCAAAACAATATAGAATATAGCTAAAGTATATATTTTAAGAGGTACATATAATTAAAATCTGTGAGAAATATCTTTAAGAGAGGGCATATATTAAAATATAGAAAACAAATAAAAATTAATATGAAATTAAATCTTTTAAATGCAAACATATCTATGTTGTCTGTTTTGTTTATTGTTGACTTTTTTGTTTTTCTTCCACAATGTAGTAAGCTCTTATATTGTTGTCATTGTTAGGTTAGGACTCTTCGTATAATTATTTATTTTTTCACAAGCTCAATCAATATATGGATAATTAAAAAAAAAAAAATCAAATACAAGAGTACAAAAATCTGTTAAAAAGAGTATAAAAGCTTCTAGAACTTAAGATGTCAATATATAAATAACTGAGTTTTCTAGAAAGTTGGGGTTGACATTTAGAACTATTAGATTTACTTTTTTTTTATCATTAGCCATACAAAAAATTGTACACATATAGAATCCGAAAGCTTATAGTTCATGGAAGACATATACATCTCTAAAGTTTATCACGTGGAAAACAAAACAAACATTGTTTATACTCCACATGTAAATGGCATCTTAACACTTATTAAGACTATAAATTGCTACCTACATGTTTCTTATAATGCTTAAAATGATCTGAAATCTTGATTTACATTGTGATTCTTAATTAATATATATTACATATGATTAATCCCCAAAATTCAATATCAATTGCAAATACACAACTAGAATACTTAGCATGGATGACAAAAAATGCATATTGCAAAGCATGAAAAGTGAACTACTGCAAAGGATAATAAAAACCATTCAAAGATTTAGATATGAAACCACCACTCAACTAAATCTTCACATAATAAGGACCTTCGAGTTTGCTTAGTAATTAACTGAATGTGTATTTAATGAAATATAAAAATAGTGATTCTAAAAAATTGGTAGGTGGTTGAATATTTCTCTCCAATTTTGTGCATATTATGATTGTCAAAAAGTAGTATGTGCTTGAAAGTTTCTCTTCAATTTGAAATAAAAGAGGGGTGAAAATTTATTTAAGCAGGAAGAACTATAGCCAAAAGGTATCAAACAGCCCTACCAAGATCCACTAAATGATCTAACTGATGAGATAGGCCTGGAGGTAATTGAGCCATATTTACAATGTTCCAAGCAAACATATAATCAGAGGCCCATTTGGCCAAACAATCAGCAACACTATTCCACTCTCTGGGGATATGGGTGAAAGTAACAGAATCCAAAGAAACACACAAATGAAGAATCAGGTTAACAATCAAGCCTAACTTCCAGCTAACATCCTCAGAATGCGGGTGAGTCAAAAGGTGAATCACTACCTGCGAGTTAGATTCACAGATAAGCCTTCGCCATCCAAGGTCACAAGCACGCTCCACAGCATACAAGATAGCTATGGCCTCCATCAGGTTGTTAGTGTGATGACCTTTATAAACTAAAAATATAAATTGAACATCTCCCCTACTATCTCTGCCCAGTCCACCAATACCAGCAGGACCTAGATTTCCTTTGGAAGACCCATCCGTGTTGATTTTAAGAGTACCTTGCGGAGGAGCACTCCACTTCCCAACTCTATTTATCTTTCGCAAAGGGTGCCGACATGTCTTCCTCAAATGCCTACCTTGTGGAGGAGGGAAATTCAGGTGGTTATGGACAATAGCATCTCCAGGATCTATAGCCTCCATAGTGTCACATTTTGCAGAAACAGTTTCTCTCAAAGAGTGGAGAATCTTCCACCACAAGTAATGAGGCTCCAAGGACACATCTTGAAAGATTCTTCAATTTTGCTCCAACCAAATATGCCAAATAAGAAAGGAAGGTCCAAGATGCCAGGCAACCTTAAGAAAGGCAGTTTTCACAGGAGCCTTACCCCATCGAGAAAAGAACTCTGCTAAAGAAGAGACATGC
>MU226225.1:2951499-3030489 GCA_018584345.1 Thuja plicata
AAGAAGAGACATGCCAACATGATTGGTTCCACACATTCCACCAAGAATGCCACATATGTCTAGTGAAGGAGCATTGGAAGAAGAGATGAGAGATTTTTTCCTCACTAGAATGACACAAAACACACATTGAAGGTCCCTGAAAACCACACTTGCATAAATTATCCTAGGTGAGGCACCAGTTGTGAACCACCAACCACATAAAAAAATTGCACTTGGACCAAGAATGCTTATACCAGACTTCTTTCCACCAAGGCACCTGAATTGCACCAAAAGTCTATCGAAGAAGTTCCACATAGCCAGTAGACACAGAGAATTTTCCAAATAAATCACTACTATTCCAGGCTAAAACATCATGCCCGACCAAAGAAGTACAATCCCGAGCCTGTAAGATCTGAGCCAGCTCTCGCTTATCTTCCTTAGAACCCCCTGGAGGCCATTCAGAGAAATGTTTCCAATGTGTCAACCCCCCTCCATGTCTAATCTTATAATGATTGACGGTGTCCCAACCAACAACAAGAAAAAAATTAGAAAGGGCCTGAAGATGAGGATGAGAGGAAAGGATAGAGGGGTAACCATCCCAAGAGTCAAGCCAAAACAAAGCTTGAGATCCATAGTGACAAATCCAAAAGAGACCATCTTTAACCAACTGAGCTCCAAGCTTCAAAGTATTCCAAATCATAGAACCTCTCCCCAACAAAGGAAAGCATGGAATATTAAAGTCATCAACTCCAGGAAGATACTTATGGGAGAGGATGCGAGCCCAAATATGATGCTAATTAGTACACCAGCACCAATAAAGCTTAGTAGCAAGAACTTTTCTGTTAAGAATAGCAGACCGTAAACCCAGGCCACCCTCTTTAATTGGTCTGCACACAATTTCTGACCTAACAAGGCTCCATTTAGAAGTTGAGAGATTCCCACTCCAGAGAAATTTATGGGAGAGAGCATCAAATTCCTGAAGGAAGTACATAGGACCAGCCTGAACAAAACACCTATAAATAGGAAGGGCCTGGATGACTGACATTAAAAGAGTCAAACAAGCCACAGTAGATAGCCAATGATGAGTCCAGTGGCTAACCTTTTGGCACAATTTATCAAAAAAAGTTTTCCAAGTGGATCTAGGATGCCTACCCACCGTGAGAGGGATACGCGGATAAACAAAGGGAAGCGAGCCAATTGAAAACTACATAATATCAGCAATACACCTCTGAATAGCTTGAGGAGTATTGAAGAAGAAAATGGAGGAATTATGCTCATTAACTTTCTGACAAGAAGCAGCAAGGTACACATCCAAAGCTTGTCTAAAAGAAGTAGCTTCCTGAACATGATCCTGTCCCATAAGAGAAGTGTCATCCACAAACTGAAGATGAGAGAGATGAGGCAGGCCACCACCCATGAATCAAACCTTGAGTAACACGAGGCTTAAGAAAGTGACCTAGACCTTTAGCCAAAATGATAAAGAGGTATGGGGAAATAGGATCTCCTTGGCGGAGGCCTCTGGAGGCACCAAAAGGCTTTGAAGGCTCACCATTCATAATAACAGAGAAAGAGGATGAAGTAACACAACTCAAAATCCATCTCACCCATTCAGGGCAAAAGCCAAATGATAGAAGGATCTTTTGAAGAAAACTCCATTTGACTCTGTCATAAGCCTTGGCCATATCCAACTTGATGAACATAGATCTCTCTTTTGAAACTGACATAGAGTGAATAACTTTAGAAGCAACAACAACCCCATCAAGAATTTGCCTACCAGCCACATAACCCCCTTGCTCCTCAGAGATCACAACCAGAAGACATATCTTAAGTGTTTCCACAATCAACTTAGTGATAATTTTATACACCACATTCCAAAGGGCAATGGAGCAAAAGGACTCAAGATTTTCAGCCCCTTCTTTCTTGGGAATGAGTGTCAAAAAGGTGGAGTTCGAACCACGAAGCATCTGCTTATTCTAAAGAGATTCCCTAACCACCTCCAAGAGATCCTAATTAATAATATCCCAAAATTCCTAAAAAAATTCCACAGGAAAACCATCAGGCCCAGGAGCCTTGCCAGTATTCATCCCAAAAACAACTTTCTCAAGCTCTGTGATCAAAATTGGATGAATAAGAGAATCATTCATTGGCCCGATGATAAGAGAAGGAATACAAGACAAAATCAAATTCTCCTCTTCATCAGCAGGCAAAGAATCTTCAGCAAAAAGAGAAGAATAAAAATGGCAGGCTTCCCTAATCAGAGCAGCTTGAGAGGAAATCTTAAGTCTTTCCGAAGTAACAAGAGAAGAAATACACCCCTTATTACGAAGATCCTAAACTAAATGATGAAAAAAAGTAGTATTTCTATCCCCTTCCTGCAACCAATCAATGCAAGCCTTATGTTTCCAATAAATCTCCTCACAAGCTCCCATTCTTCCACATCCTGTAAAGCCTGAGATTCTTCCTTTCCAAGAACAACAGTAAGGCCAGAGTCCCTAATCTAGTGAGTAATCACTGCAAGACAATTAAGAGAATTCTTCTTTCTAGACTAGAGGTTCCCCAAACATGAAGTATTCCATCTCTTAAGATGATACTTTACATATTTAAGTTTCTTCTCAAAAACAAACATAGCAGTGCCATAAGCTGGTCCACCGTCTCTCCACCACTTAGCCACCAAGTCATAAAGTGAAGAGTCACGAAGCCACATAAGCTGAAATCTGAAAGAAGGCCTCTTAAGCGAAGCCACGGGAGAAGAAGAGAACTTAATTGGCCAATGATCCAAACCCCTCCAGTCAATAATTTCAAAACTAGTAACCAGACCACCTCCAACCCAGAAATAATAAACAAGAAACCTGTCCAGACATTTAGAGATGGCCTCATGACCACTGCGTCTATTGTCCCAAGAGAAAATTCCATTTGAAGTCTTAACATCAATAACAGAAAGAGCATCCACCTGGGATTGAAAAAGAATAGAAGCAGGACCAAGCCTAGGCAAACCACCTCTTTTCTCCTCCAAACATAAAATAGAATTGAAATCCCCACCCAAAATCCAAGGAAAATAAGGAGCACAAGAGCGAACATACCTAATGTGGTCCCAGAGTCTAATTTTGCCACAAATATCAATAGGAGCATATACATTGGCAACAAGAATAGTCTCACCAGAATCCAAAGCGGCAGCAACCATAGAGATGGAATTATGACTAGAGATCCACCAAAGGGGAAAAATCTTGCAAGGGTTCCAAAAAAGAGCCAAACCTCCGGAGTTACCCTGCGAACCAATACTCTGACACTGACCAGCATACCAAATACGTGGAGCACACTGATGCATGACCTCAATAGAAACCTTTGTCTCTTGAACACAGAAGACATCAAGACAATGAATTTCAATCAAATCATGAATAGCTTGTTGATGTGAGATGCTATTCAACCCCCTCACATTCCAAGAGAGAACGATCATTGAGAGGTTTGAGAAAAGTGAGCAACAATAGGTTTAACCAACCCCGATTCCACCAATAGGTCACCTGTAATCTTAATCTTATCATGGTCTGTCTTCCATCCCCTAGCAGAGTTATCAGTAGGACCTTTCTTAAGGGGTCATTATTTTACTCCTAGCCATTGAGAAGATCCCTTAGCATGAGAAGCAAATAAGAACTCCCTAGCTAAATCTGTCAAAAAAATATCATCTTCCATGGGATTATCCAAAGTCACCTGCTGTACCTGAGGGCCTTGTTGGACAGGATCTGGCACAAGAGCTAGAGAAATCACCATACCCACTCCAGCCATAGTAGAAGTGAAAAAATTTGAAATACCTTCCTCCAGAGCTAAGGAATCAAGAACTTCAAATCTATTGAAACCCCCAGCTGACTACCTATCCTTAAAAGGCCTCTTCTGACCCCGATTTCCTTTAGCCTTAGATTTAACTGGAATAAAACCATCCTTATCTTTAACTGTAGCCTCCTCTCACATGGGAGCTTTCCCTTTATCATCACTACCAATAGGGGGAGGATCCAAGGAAGGGGAATGAGAAGAAGGAGCATCCTTACGAATTTTGGGGCACTGCTGCCGGAGATGGCCATACTCATGACAAAACTGACACCCAAAAGGGATAGATTCATAATCCAGCTGTTGAATCGATGATGCAGAACCAATACAGAATTCTAGCGAATCTAGCAGTGGATTATTGAGATCAATCTTGACATAAATACGAGAAAAGGAAATAATCTTTTTATCTAGAGTTTGGGTAGCAACCGCAGTAGGCTTCCCCAAAAGAGAAGCAACTCTCTGTAGGATATCCTCTCTCCAAAATTCAAGAGGGAGGTGAGGCAGGCGAACCCACATAGGAACTTGAGAAGGCATCTCCTCAACTGAATTAAAACCCATATGCCATGGTTTAATAAACAACCCAGCTTGATTGTAAAAATAAGGGCCACCTTCAAACACCCTATTACGATCTACCACATTGGTGAAAACAACCATAAAATAACTATTAGTAGCTAGCATAATATCCAAATCGCCTTCAATCTACCATGACCTCATGATCCAAGCTTCTAGTGTAGACAGAGGAATGCGAATACCAACAAACTTGCAAATGAGAGCATGCCAACTCCAGTAGGAGACATCTTCCAACACCGAATTAGGAGAAATGACTAAAATAGGGTGATCCTGGCTTCGAGGAAAACACCCATTAATTTTCTTCATCTTAGGACCCTCACTCGCATAAAAAGTCTCAGCCTTTTGTGCATGCATGCTAGATGAAGACCCATGATGAGTCTTATCACAACCCGACAACACCAATTTCAAAGTCATTGAAATCCCCGCCATTCAAAACCTAAGCCACATAAACCAACAAAGGCAAACAAAACCCCAAATCTAGCACCCAACAGAACCAAAACCCACCACAGAAAACACAGTTCTTGCACAATCTGAATGTAGCCCACTAGCACACACCTTCACTGCCCCTGTACATAGACAAACACCACAAACAGCTAGGGCATAAAGACACTAGCTGCAGCCAGGAGAAAATCGCAGCATTTTCTCTCACTTTGTGGAATATATATTTCTCTTCAATTTAGTATATATTATGATATCCAAAACTTAGTATGTGGTTGAAAATTTCTCTCTAATTTATTTCATTTATTTGAGGCTATCAAGGACATTCCTAGTTGCAAAGGGTGGTAGGTGAAGCTCTATAATCGAATTGTGGGGATTTAATAAATTAGAATGGTAGATAACACAATAGAATGTAGGTAAGGTGATTAACAAGTGTAAAAGGGAGCAAGGAACTAAGAGTCAAAAAATTAGCATTAATATTTTTTAAGCTTGTTAAATTTGGGGTTCGTGGAATATAATGCAATCATGTTGTACGATATAAGGGGATGCAAAGTTTCATGGGTCCAAGAATAAAAAGTGGTAGGACATCAAGGGATCAAATAGCAAGATCCTTGTTTACAACTATTATACAAGAGATGATGGTAAGAGAATTTGAAGTTGGAGTAAATATAATTTACTCACAGGCTTAAGTTTACCTACACTGATTATCACAAGATTAAGTTTACCTACATTATTATTTGTGCCAAGTAATTGGTAGGTGGTTTTACCTACCATTAACACCTCATTAGTGCTTGCATCACTGCTCTTGCCTTTATTAATAGAGCTCCTTTACATTATTGATCATCTCAAATACATCCATTATTTGGTGAAATATCTACCTTCACTCTTGCCTCTTGCCTTTATAAATAATATAGCTCCTTTACATTATTAATCATCTCAAATACATCCATTATTTGGTGAATAATCTACCTTCAAATTGTGAAGGTTTAGTGCAAGTTGTAGGTCCTAGAGTGGAGCATTGCTCCAACATGGTATTAGAGTTGTTAAACTTACAGCTCCTTCCATATCAAAGAAACTTTCATCAAAGTACTTTTGAGCATCAACACTTTTCTCCTCATAATTGGACCATTGTCTTGTACTCTGCCAAGGTCCGATACTCCTTTCCCGATAGTCATTGTGATTTGATATGGTGATTCTGAGCTAGAGTTTCCTAGTTTACCAACTCTCATATTGTTTTGCTGAAGGTCTGCATTTCATGTTTACCAAGTTTATGCTTTGGGGATCTGTGGAATATGGCTTGCGCATGTGTTGAGATCCTTATTGGATTGGCACTTACATCATTACCCTATTTCTTTTCCACATTGGTTCGCACATAATATCCTTGGAATTAGTAGCATTAATAATAGCATTCACATTTGTAGCTGACTCATTAGTTTCTTATATTCTACTAGTGTTTTATTACTATTAGCAAGTTTTATTACTGTGTTGCATTTTGATCCGGTAGTTAAATTATTTTGCAAGCCATGTGAATTGTGTCTCACAACCTTGGTTTACCATTTACTAAGTCAGCTTTTATTTAGTTTGAGTATAATTTAATCATTGATATCCTTATTTCTGGTGCTAGACTGCTTCACCCAATTTATGGGTTTTCATTGGTGACTGTTTACATTTTGTGGTTGGCACAATTTATGATACCTGACTGATGTATTTGTATTAATAGCTGATTGCTTAAGCCACTTTACTCATTGGTCAGGGTGATAGTTTGTCATGAGTTGGCCTGTGAGCACATTGTGTTTGCTATTCAAATTCTATTGGATGGTGAGTTTATTATTCACTAGCAGGCTCAATCTTCTTTGGATAGCCCGCCATTCTTTGGTCAGGTTGGCACATTGGTTGACTATTTTTTTGCCAGTCTACCTTCATTGTGTTGTACATTTTTTTTGTGGACTAGTCCTACATTTGCAACAGTCCTTTATTATTGTCATTGGGAAGCTTGGCAAATGTGTGTTATAGAGAGCATGACATGACCTTGGGAGCATAGTATTTAGAAAGGTTATAGGGTTAAAGTCTTTAGAGTCTTTCTTAAGAATGTTAATTATGACATTTTGGAGTCACTTATTCATTTTGAGTGCTCACACGTTCTTTGCACTTACATTCAAGAGTTATCTAGAGACCATGATACTCTACCATCTCTCGATGCTCCTCTTTCCAATTATGATGTGTCTATTCATTCTTCAAAGCACATAATCTATGTTTTTTATCCTTTGGCAATTGCAGTTGCTTTAGATATTTCTAGTTCTTTGTCAAAGGTAGTTGATTTTCCTTCATTTGAGACTTCCATCATTTTTTATCAACAAGAATATCATTTACAGTTTTAGGATCCTTGTGATAGTTGAATTGCAGATATTACATGATGATGAGATTTAGCAATAATGGATGAGTACATGTATTTGCATATGGAAATTTAATTATAGATGTTATTTTAATTTATGATAAATCTTGTGAAATGCAAGTTGCTAATGGATATGTGTTTAATGTTATCAATAATTTTACATTATTATATTATTGGTTTCTTTCACAAGCTATTGATAATTTGATCGAGTGTGCAGGAAATTGACCATGAATTTAAATGTGGGGAATCAAGAATAGATCAATGTGAAAATAGTGAAAAGCCAAGGTTAAGTCTACGAAGAGATATGACCTCATTGTTACGTGTTTTATTTAGTAAACATGATGTTTGGATGTATTGCATTTGGTAAATTGTAAATGTGTGGTTTATCCAATTGGGCATGCCATGTGTAATGTAATGTGATATGTTTTATGTTGTGTTAATTGACACTTGTACATGTGAGTTGATATGACCAAGTGCATTAGAGCTGGATTAGACACTTACCCTAGAGTCACCATGTAGTGTCCTCATGTAGGGTTACTTGTTTGAGAAGCCAAAAGTGGAGTCACATCATGTAAACTCGTAGTTTAACTCTTAGAGGGGTTTTGAAGGGTTAAATAGATCCCTAGGGGTGGTTTGGGCTAAAATTAGCTAGCTCAATAGGCGTATTATGGTTTAGGGGTTAAATTTTGACCAGTTAAGTACCCAAAACACATTTATGGCCTTCCAAAAAGTACCTTTCTTAAGAGTGGCGAATTTGAATGGGAGACAAGTCCATCCCTTTCTCCCTATTTTTGGTTTTCCTCTCATTAATGAGAGGGGACAAGATGGAAGAAAAAGACTCAAAATTAATTTCTCATTATTATGGCTGGATGAGAGTTCCCTTTTAGTGGAAGTTTTGAGGATTTTGTGAGTTGATTTCCCACTCTCCAAAATTGGAGACTTCTAGTTTTGAGTTAGTGAGATTGAGAGATTTGGCCAAAGGAGAAAAAGCTAAGGAATGGAAAAGTTCATCCTCAACTTCAATCTTGTCATTTCTTGGAGAAAGGTTGGTTCTCTCTTTCCATGGAAGACTATGTTATGTGTATTTGTGTTGTAGCATTGTAAATTCTTGTAGTATGCTATTTTGTGAAGTTGTATGCTTATTGTGAGTTCGTGTTTCTTCTTGTTTATGAATGTATGTGAAATTTGGGTGTGCAAGGCTATACTCACCCTTGGGAGGGAAGAGAACCTTAAGGGTGAAGGGATTTTTGGAATGCCCAAATGGTGGAGTCTCTTCTCATGGAGAAGAAGGATAAGGCATGGAGTATGGGCTCCATATTGCCATTATTTTGTTCTACATTTTTGGGGGTCATAAGGGGAGAAATTTGTATATGTGAAATGAGAAGATTGAGATGTGTTAATGACCCTTGTGAAGGCAATTCTATGTTATGTATTTTTATGGATTCTCATACTTGGGTTCATTTTCCACGTTCACCCATTTTTATGGGTCCAAGGTGATCCATTGTGAAACTAGGGGTTATGAGAGCTCAATATTTTGTTATAGTTGTTTATATGTGTTTGTTGCATATGTTTGTGTTTTAAATGGTTGTTACCCATCCATTATTAGCTCCCCATTCTTGGGGTGGCCTTGTAAAGTCCTACGTTGGGAGGTGAGCCTCCATGGTCAACCCTTCTTTTGTCTATTTGTAGGTTTTTACTTGGATTCTTGATGAAAGGATGTGAAATCTTCGAAAAAAATAAATATGTGTTGTGAACACCATTGTGTAAAGTGTGTAGTCACTTTTGTAATTTGTTCCCTTTTGTAGAGTTGTATGTTGTGAAAAAAAAACTTGTAAAGGAGAGTCTCCTAATGTTGTAATACTTACTATTGTTGCATTACTTATTACTATTGTATTCATTTCATTATTATGTAGCATTGGAAAAAAAAATAACTCACTTCTTGCAAAGGAGATATATATCCTTGAAAGAAAAAAGTTATTTGTATGTAGATTTTATAATTTAGTGGAGGAAATAAAGTATTTATTGATGTATAGTTTTTCTTAAATGATTGATGCATTCTATTTCTGTTATAAAAACTCAATAAAATAAATTTGATCATCCTATATTGTTGTCTTAGTTATTTGAAGATGAGAAAAATTTTATATTATTGTTTTGAAAATCGAATAAAGAAAGTCATGCATTTTCTATCAACAATGATAGTCTAAAGTTTTAGTGTAAAAGAAGGAAGGGATTCAAATAGATCTGATCTTCAAAAAAAATTACTGCTTTAGTTACAACCAGCTGATTAAAAAATATATTTGAGGAAATCTTAAAAAAACTAGTTAGTTCTTGTTTTCACTTCTCCTTTTATTTAATTTTTTTATTATAAAACATAAACAAATTCATCCATTTTTTTATTAAATGAAGCATATTTTGGGGTGAGATAGACCCTGTTAACAGCCCTAAATTAGTTAAATACTTCTAAGAAAAAGTCCATTTAGGAAGGTGAATACTTTCATTATGCATGAAATACAAAAATCTAAACATTTGTATAATAGATGTATATTCAAATGTAAGGATAACTTTATGTATATGTATATGCATGCATACATATATACTAAATAGTAATGGTCACATTCTATCAAAGAATGTGTGTGTGTGTGTGTGTGTGTGGATCTTATAATAAATAAATAAAAATTAAGAACCATGCTGGAAACATTTTTAGTTAAATTTTTTATTTTTTTTAAACAAAAAAAATAAATTTAAATCAAAGAAGAGGGAGGCGGGAGAGCTGAAACTATTGGAGTTGATGAAAACTCAACCATATAGCTCTCAAGAATCTCCTACATGCAAACTTATCACAGAAAGAGAGATGCAAAAGCTATGGAGGCCAGAAATAACATTTCGATGAAAGAAGAAACACCATGTGCAAACAATGGAGAGAAAACCCTCAATACAATAGCATCCTCAGATAAATCATCATGTTAATAATTACAAAGAGATCAAACCTTATAAAGGTGATCAAACCCTAAAAGGGAGAAACCTAGGCTGCATTATAATAATTAATAAAAGAATTAATTATTATCTGCCTAATTTTGCTTAAGTAAACTAGAGATAATAAATGACTTAATAATTAAATCAAAATGATTTAATTAACAAGTGAATTAACTTATTACTCTAAAACCCTCCCTTAAGATAAACTTAGGGAGAAGCTAAAAACCTAGTAACAACTACTAAAAGTAGGAAAATGGGTCTCGGCAACATGGCCTAATCAAGTACCCAAGCACAAAAAAAACTCTGTAAAGAGGAGAAAAGGAGAAAACCCAGTGGGAAAAATCCCTCTCTAGAAAGAGATGAATCCTAGTGAAGGACTAAAGAAGCCTCCAAACTAGAGAATGTCCCAGGAAATAGGAACAAAGGATGAATATGAAGAACACAACTGAAGCATGAAATTGCAAACACTATCAAAGAATAAATACTAGAACCTCCTCTGTAATAAAACATAATCAGGTAGAGAAGACTAAAATATACATGAGTGCCCTCAAATGACACTGCTCAAATCAGGATGGAAAACAAAGGCAAACATCAGAACTTGAAGATACAAATTGAAAAAAACACCAAAGTTAGAAGAGTTGATAAAAAGATGGAAGGATGCCTCCAAAACAGGAATGAAATAGTTTCCATATGGTAAATAGTCCATCTCACCGAAATGCATAGGTACCCAACCACTACATCTGCCTAGTATGTAGGAACAAATATTGAATACATAACTCACTCCATTGAACCAATAAAATATCAGAACCAATAGGAGATACACCCCCCCCCCTCATAATTCTGAGCAGGGAGAGGCATGACAGGTACACTAAACTAGACTGCCAAGAACAACTGCATGTCAAAGAGAGTACAAACACATATAAAGGATGGCGTCATGGATGATCAATATTTTGACACACATCGTGAGGGTAATGTCATAGAAGGAATAATCACTTGTAAAAGGTAGATCAAACCCCCATGGCACTTTATAATATAGTGTGAATGCAAAAAGACACAAAATGTCGAAGAGCTCAAGCATGCAATAGATGACACTTTATCTTAGTGTGTTTGCAAAAAATAAATGCTACAAAAATAGATGTATATAATTCTTATGAATGGTAAAAACCTATAAGCACATGTGTAACAACTAAAAAGGAGTCATCCCATGCAAGGAAAATGATCCTAGGACCTGAAACATCCAAGATATTCACCAGATTACAAAAATGCAAAAAATTGAATAAAATATACCTGGAGAAGATTCTAGAAATGAGACGCATACCAATAGAAAGAGCACATAACCATATTTCCAATGATGTGCAAAAGTCAAAAAATGGAGCTCAAATGAGAAATATATGGCTCCTAGAGTGCAAAAAGGAACCCTGACTTTGACTGGAAAAAAATCTACAAGACGGAAAAATCATAAAACCATACCAACAAAATCATATCGGGCTCAAAGCCATCTTTCTGACAATATCTCATTTGCCAAATTTCAATACAGTATGCTCAAGATAAGAGGAAAAAAATTAATAGGGCTCCAAAACAAGAACTCCAAGTGATCTCTGCTAAATCTAGGAGAGCTCCACTAAATCTGGTGATGCTTCTAAATATGGTGGGATTGCAAAAATTTCAGACAAAACAGGCGGAGGTACCAAGAAAAAAAAATTGAAAAAAAAAATATTTTTGATTTTGAATTATTTTTTCGTCGCCTAGAAAAATGTGCCCAGAAAATGGGTCGTACAACAAAAAAATATTTTGCCTCAAAATGCAACTATGTCCAAATTGGATGTACCTTAAATGAAAATATGGTTTTTTGGGTGTTTTGAGTGCAACCATGAAGTTCGTTTGAGCCCAAAGTGCTCCAAAAACAAACTCCCCCCAGATCCATAAAAAATTGAAACATAAAATGTTGGAAACTGGCTCATTTGAAGGAGTGTTAAGGAACACTTTAGGGTTTTCATTTATATAAAAACTTTAGTTATGAATGATCGTTTGGAGCGAAACACAATTTTGGAGTTAAGGCTTGTAAAAATGACTAAGTCCAGTAAGCAATTTACATGGTATAGGAGTATAGTTTTTGGCAGCGAACACTGTATATGACAAATGAAGACATGCAAGCTTAGAGGAAGCTATTTTTGGGTATGCTAGATGTTCAAATAAGGTCGCTTGAGTTTTTAAGTTCATAGATGAAAGATACAAATGCTTGAAGTCATGTGAAGACAGTGATACAGTGAGATAGAGCAGTTGAATGGTCGTGATGATTGAGGGAGTGTAACATGGAATCCAAACATGCTATGTTGAATTTGGATTTTGTATTACCTATATTTTGGTAGCGTATGATCACCAAATTTGTACTTACTTTTTGTATAAGTTTTGGTTCCATTTTGTGATTTATTTGGGAGTCGACTAGGTATGTAATAATGTATATATGTGAAGAGCTTTTGAGAATCAAAGTATCTAGTATGTATGCAAATGGTTGAATGGATACATTGTGATGTCAGAATCACAAAAATGGTGATGCAAGCTACAATTGGAACTACTCAAGCATAGAAGGTTCTTTTTTATGTTCATTTTGATAAATTATTGTAATAGAGGCATATTTATGATTGCATGAGCAGTGAGCTCAATGTATACCTTTAACAGGGTTTTGTATTCCTTTAACAGGGAAATGTACTAATGTAATTTTTAGATTCTAACAGGGCTAGGTCTCCTAACAGGGACATAATACTTTTAGTGCATATTTGTGGGTACCATCCCCACCGGGGTTTTCTCTTGGCCAAGGTTTCCTCGAGAACAAATTTATCGTGTTATGTGTTGTGTGCTTTGTGTTTATGTTCTTTTCATTTCACCAATTATCTGGTTAAGTTGGAATTTTCTAAGTTTAAGTTTAAATTTTTGTAATACTGATTCACCCCCCTCTTAGTATTACTTGATCCTAACAATTGGTATCAGATCTATTATCCCTTGGAGAGAAATTCTAACAGCTTAAGGGATATCAAGATGGATTCTGAAATTTTGGAAGAAAATTTTGAAGCAGCACTTGAAGACCTTGATAAGGCAAAAGAAAAAAATGGTGACTTGAAATTAAAATTGATAAGAGCATAAGGTTTCATCAAGAAATTGAAGGAACAACTTGAACTATCCAAGACTCAAAGAGAAGATCTTATGGATAAGATAAAAGAGGATTTAGACAGTGATACATCAGATCAGATAAAACATCTTAAACAAGAGAAAGATACTTTGAATCTTGATCATAAAACAAATTCTTTTCAAATGGCTAAAGAGATTCAACAGGTTAAGGATGAAAGAAACAAAATTGAAGAATTATTAAAAGGTGCTAATATTCAGATCGGACAAATGCAGATTGAACTTGATGAATACAAGAACAAATATCTCAAATTTGAGAAATACAATCAGATCATAAAAGGAGAACTTGTTGAGGCTAAGAAACATATTGAAAAACTTCATATAATCAGTGATAATATTGATGAGAAGGGTATGTGCACCAAGTTGTGAACACAAAAGGGGGGTATAAGTGGACACATTTTTTTCTGAAATTGGGTAAACCTGAACTTGGAATAGACGTTTGAGGGTCATGTACTCAAAATAAGAAGATGTGTTAAAAATAAAAATTGTAGTTCTCTGAATCTAGTTTCAAAAATAATAAATTATTTTGAAAACTGATAATATTAAGAGGGTCAAACCCCGCGTGCACGAAAACATGTTCCTATTTTTTTTAGAAAAACATAACATTGTTGTTTCCGTGCATTGTACAAAAGATATAGTTATATTCAGTATTTTTCAAATTCATTTTCTAGGATGATAGGTAAGAGTGAGATCTAGAAGTTGTGTATTTTTTGGTAATTTTCTGATGAGTATTTTTTTCAATGATTTTTTGAAGTGACCACATCTTGAAAATTTGGTACATGTTCGTGCGCTGGGCATAACTTGGATTAAAATAATTGAAAATGAAAATATTTTTTTAAAGTGTATAGAATCAAGTGTAGAACAATAATATGTAATTTATTTTTAATTTGGTTAAGTATATCAAAATTTATTAAAAAAATGATAGACATATGTATGTGAGGACTGTCAAGACACTGGTAAAGAAAATTAAAGTTTACTATGCTAATGTTGTTCAAAATTAGAAAATTTATATGGTTAGAAAGCTAAGAAGATGTATGAGATTATGGTGAAAATTATAGAGCTACCCTCTTGAAAAATTGAAAACCCGCTGAAGATAAAGTTGAGAATTCATCTTACAAGATGAAAAAATGTCTAAAAGAACAAAAATGGAGGGAAAATGAGCGTCAAGCCTTTGGGTCATTTTCCAAGCCTCTTCCCAAGCCATAACCCGATCGGGTTTCTAAATTTCAAATAACCCAATTGGTATCTGAAAAGAAAAAAGTAATTTTTCAAATCCTATATAACCCGATTGGGTTATGGAGAATAGAATGCACAATTTTCACTTCTTCAAAACCTGATCAGGTTTTGAAGAAGTGAAAATTGTGCATTCTATTCTCCATAACCCGATCGGATTATGAAGAAATTAAAATAGGATTTTCTCTGGAAGACATAACTTCCACGTACGGAGTCCGATTGACTCTGTTCAAAAAGCGTAGGAAAGATCTTGATACAATCTAACACATGATTAACCTACGATCATCTTTAGTGATCATCAACATTTTTATGCCATCCAATTGAATCAATTAAGTTATAAAATACGTACTCATTATTGCCCATACATGCAACATATAGGAAAATTAGTATTCTCTCTCTCTCTCTCTCTCTCTCTCTCTCTCTCTCTCTCTCTCTCTCTCTCTCTCTCCTTCTTTNTCTCTCTCTCTCTCTCTCTCTCTCTCTCTCCTTCATTATTCTTAGTTTTTCAGAACCCGGTCGGGTTCTGAGGAAATAGGAATGTTGAGCCTTTATGTTTTCATAACCCTGTCAGGTTCTGAGGAATGAGGAATGTTGAACCATTAAGTCCTCATAACCCAATCGGGTTCTTAGACAGATTCAATTTTTTTATCATATTTTCTAGGCTTGGTTACCATGCCTAGAACAATTTTGAATTTTCAATAACCCGATCAGGTTATATGAAATTTGAATTTTTTTTAAAGATGTATCCACTTTTTTGACTCACAACTTGGTGCACATACCCAGAAGAGAGATAGACAAAGACCTAAAGGAGCCATGAGTAGGGTTGTCTTTAATGATGCTGAAATTTCAAAGAATCTGGAAGAAAAATATGAAGTGAAGATTGATGAAGAAAGACCTAATCATGAAGAATCTAGAGAGAAGATTAGACCTTTAAGAGGTAGATTTTTTTGATGCAATAAGATTGGTCACATGAAGAGAGACTGCAGAGATAAAATTCCTTACAAACCCTTTTTTGGCTATTGTTTCAATTGTCATGCATATGGACACAAGAAGGTATAATTCAAGAAACTTGATCAATCAAGAACCAAGCAAGAGTACATTAGAGAAGGAATAGTAGCTAAGATCACATGTTACAAATGCAATAACTTTGGGTACATCGCAAAGTATTGTAAGTTGTAGATTAATCAGAAAAGACCACGTCATGCTACAAATGTAATAAGCCAACACACATAGAAAATTTTTGTAGATACAATAGAACTAAGAACTAGTGTTGAAAAGAATAATATTAGCGATATTGGTAAGAGTATTGCAGACTGTATGGATAAATTTAACAATCGTTTCAGGAAAGTAGGAGATATGAATAATGAAAAGGTATGGAAGGTAAAGGAACCAAGTGAGGAAAAGGTTCAGGGAGAATCAATAGATGCTACTGATTCTTCACCTAATTCTAACATTGCTACATCAACCTAGATGGCCAAATCTCTCTAGCCTAGGGGGAGCCTTGGAAAAAACATCAGAAATCTCTCTAGCCCCTAATTATGAGGAATAATCTCTTGCGAGCTTAGGGAGAGTATGTATAAATTTTACAAAACATATATCTGCAATCGTATATCTTTACAGTCTATATCTTGTGATCGCCAGATTGTTAGTTGACTAGATCATTTGCAAAAATAAGTTTATGGGGAACTATTTCATTTCTTTACACAACAAAGTATAAGGACAAAAAATGTAACTTATCTAATCATCATTCGAAGACCATAGTTAGAAGAATAGATATTTGAGCAAGAAGATCAAAGAATCCAGAGCATTGAGTGATTGGATGAAGCAGAAATTGATGGTAGCAGAAATCAAAAGGTATTTAGATCACTTGCGAACTTGTGAATATGGATACATCAATGATATTTGATGTTTCTAAGAGACCTAGATGCAAGTTTAAAAGACACCCTTGCAAATCCACTGAGGATGATTCAGAAGGTGTATTTTTGCAAACGCCCTACATAGTTCTTCATGTAGAGGAAATTAGGGCTTATATCCATTGCAAGTTTGAATCCTTGGGAGATTTTGAGATCTTCAAGGAAATGAAGGATATGATTAAAGAGGATGGAAAGTAGAAGGATGACTTTTATCATCTTGATAATCTTATCATAATGAAGATGACAGAATTGCATGAGTTTGACGAAGAAGAATGGTTTAAAATCTTGTTGAGTAGAGTGCACGACCAATGCATTTGGATTGGTGAGTTTCCTGTCAATATTTGTGGTGATTTGATCCATGACTTCACTGGTCTAGATAACTCTAGCGTCATTCATGTTGCAGAGAAGAACACCAAGAAGCAGGTAGAGATCCTAACTCACTCAAAATGTGATAAGTGAGAAATGACAGTAGTTGACATCTTCCAGAAATATGTTAGACTATTTGCAACAATTCTTGGATACAAAATTCATTATAGCAGCCAAACCTACCTCTTTCTTTGTTGGTGTTATAATGATGGCTTATAAGATGGTAAAATAAAATGTCAAGTATAACCTATACAAAGTGATTGCATAGTAGTTCATGGAGAATGTGAGACAAACAAAGAGAGATAAAACTAAGGCATTCATATTTGGATCACTTTTGATGCTTATGTATATACATATTGTGCATAAGTTTCAAGTTATACATCCTAGAGCTTTGAAAGATAATGAACCCACTAGTCTACAAGTATCAAATAGCTATAGAAGATAGAATAACACATGGGTAGATGCAGTAATATTTGCAATGATCAAAATCCTACAGAGAGATGAAACATTTAATGAGGATACCAGAGGAAATGGTATAAAAGTACAAGGAGACAATGTGTTTCATGGTTGAAATCGATTGTGTTTGTTTTGAGGCAGTTGACCCGAGGATGAAGTGGTGTTACCCTATGGGGTTTGAAGTAAGTAAAGAAGTACTCACTATTCAGGTTGAGTATATACTACCTTAAAAGTTGGATTCATCAAAGTAAAGATGGGGTACTTATGAGGATAAATCCTCTAAGATCGTAGAAGAATAGACAAGGACATCCAGGAGGAACAAAATTGATAATGTTGTAGATACTCTAGCAGGTAAAGTTGGCATTACTAAAGAAGAGATGAAGGATATAAGAAGAAATATTAGTGAGAGATAATTTGGAGTAGCAAGCTCTCCCCCTCCATCTCTTCCACCTCTAGACACTTAGAATACTTCTATTCCACCCTCTACTATGGAAGATGTACCTATGGGGACATTACAGACTGCACGAAGGTTACAGAAACCCCTGCAAAGAGAACAAGATCCTCTAAACAAAACTCCCCACCCAAGAAGAAGATGAAAAATTATCAAAAAAAAATCCTATGTATAGAATGAAGAAGAGAAGAAGAAAGAAGTAGAGGAGAAGAAAGCACATGACAAACCTGTGAACAGACAACTCTGGAAACTTGACTTGAAAATTATGGAGAAAAGAGTTGTGAACCAAGTCAAGTTAAATCAAGTAAGAAAATTTTATGATAGATATGATTCTAATGATCAAACCTTATAGAAGATATTGTGATTAATCACATGCTAATTTTCAAGAAGAATTTGTTAGAGATGGCAAGAAGCATTCCTCAGGATCTGTATGATAAACTTGAAGTGAGGAAACATTTAGCACTGCAAGAAGATGATGAAATAAGGGTAAAATATATTGAATAAATATTACCATTAATATCATATGATGAGTATAAAATAATTATGAATGCAGTAAAATCCTTGTTAAGAACTAAGTCTAGGATAATCAAGATAATGACAAGAAAGTATGATGAGGTAATTGAGGATACTCACAAGGCAATAGAAAACATTCTTATGGAAGATGAACCTAAGAATCTCACACCTCCTAAACCTAAGGCTACTAAGATTAAAAATATCCTAAGGGGAGGGTCCTCGGGGCCTTCAATAATACACATTGATTCACCTAAGGAAGGAGAGGATAATAGTCAGTTTGCTAGTATAGTAAAGAAACCAGATTTCTTTGTTGCTAGTGTGTCTATGGTTTTGGACACCTCTCTCGATAAAGATGATCCTTTTGAAGTAAAAACTAACACTATGCCTGATTTTGATAAAGACAAGGTAAAATATATTGAGGGAGAGCCCTATAAGAGTCAAGATCATGCAAGCATTGCTGAGGTTATGAAGAAACCAGCGATTAAGGATGAAGTGAAACAAGAAATAATGACATTTGTTTCTTCAACCTAATATTTAGAAAGTGGAGATAGACCATCGAGTACAGATGTGGAGAGTATGGATGAAGTTGAGATGATGAAGTTATCTTAAATCAAATTTTCAAAAGCTAAGGAGAGATCGAAGAAAAAAGAAGAAGAAGAAGAAATGTTATTGGACAGGGTGGTTGATACCGTCATCAAACTCCTACCTATCACCTCTTAGTTTCTAGGGAAAGGACACTATAGAGAACTTGAACAAGGCATTAGATGACTTTGACAGTCACTATGAATCCTTAGAGAAGATCACAAAAGCAAAATTAGAACATAAATACTTACCAAAGTAGTTAGAGGAAGTATTCAAGTCTATTTCATGGGACTTAGGAATACAAGGAAAAACAATTTTTGAGGCAAAGAGTTGTGTGACACATGGAAGGAAGATATACAGTTACTGTATAAACACTATCATACATATTAAGAACATTGAGGATATAATAGAAAATGATAGACATACTCAAGATAAGTTGATGCACAATTGTGAGACCTCCTCACAAATTGTATTAGAGTTAGATAAAGAAGTGCCCAGACTTTTGGATAGGTTGAGTGTGTTAGATATAGAGAAAGGGATATTTATGGGAAGATTTGGTATGTTGAAGAGTTTGATTACTCCTAAGTTATCAATTCTTGAGATACACCTTTCAAACATGGAGAATACAATAAAGGCTCTCACTAGGTACATGCCTACTAAGTTAAAGGCAGGAGAGACATCTTCTTTTGCATTGAATGGACTGATTCATGTGAGTCAGATATTGGTAAAGACTTGGACTAAGGAAGTAAATATATTTAAAGATCTTTCCAAGATGTGCTTAAGATGGTCTAAATTTTTTGTAAGCAGTTGTATCAATTTTGTTATGTATTCTACATTTTTGTATGACTTTTCCATTGATGTCAAAGGGGGAGAAAAGAAGATATGAAAAATGTACAAAGGAAAGATAGAGAAAATAATTTTTAATAGTAAATATGTAAAGGAGATAAAGAAGTGTAATTGATATTCTTTTTGGTATTGACACTTAGTCATTTTTCACTAAGTGTTTCCATCAATGACAAAGGGAGAGATTGTGGGAAAGTGGCTCATTTAGGAGTGTTCAAGAACACATTATGGTTGGAATTTATAGAAATATATCAGTTATGAATGATCACTTGGAATGAAATATAGTTTTGGAGTTAAGGCTTGTAAAAATGATTAAGTCTTGAAAGTAGATTACAGGGTACATGAGTACAGTTTTGGGAAGCAAACATTGTATATGATGAATGAAGACATGCGAGCTTAGAGGAATCTATTTTGGGGTATGCTAGACCTCTAGTTAAGGTCACTTAATTTTTTGAGTTCAGAGATGAAAGATGCAGATGTTTAAATTCATGCAAAGATAGTGATACAGTGAGACAAAGTAGTTGAATGGTCGTGATGATTGAGAGAGTGTAATGTGGAATCCAAATGTGCTATGTTGTATTTGGATTGTGTATTACATATATTTTGGTAGTGTATGATCTCCAAATCTGTAATTGTTAGGATTAATTAATACTAAGAGGGGGGTGAATCAATATTACAACACTTTAAACATGAACTTAATAAATTCCAACTTAACTAGATGATTGTTGAAATGAAAAGAGCATAAGCATAATACACGTAACTCATAGAACCATGAATTTTTGTCAAGGAAACCCTGGCCAAGGGAAAACCCCATTGGGGATGGTACCCACAAATATTTACTAAAAGTATTGTGTCCCTATTAGGAGACCTAGTCCTGCTAGGATCAGAATATTACATTAGCACATTTCCTTGTTAGAGGAATACAAAAACCATGTTAAAGGTATACTGAGCTCACTACTCATACAATCATAAATATGATTCCGTTACATTGCTTTATCAAGAATAAACAACACAAGCATCTTCTATTCTCAAGTAGTTCTAGTTTGTTTCTTGCATCACCATCTTTCTGATTCTAACATGACATTGCATCCCCATACATTCATATCACATCTTTACAATTTCATACTCATCACTCACACATCGCTTCTCAAATCTCTTCGTATATATATCTTATTAGATTATCCAGTCAGCTCCCAAATACATCACAAAACATAATTAATACCTATGAAAAAAGTAATTACCAAGTTAGAGATCATACACTATCAAAACATGTGTAATCCACAATCTGAATCAAACATAGCATGTTTGGAATTAGCATTGTACTTCCTTAATCATCGTGACCTTTCATTAGTGTTATATCATGGTTACTCTATCTTTGCATGTCTTTATCACATTATAACTTACTGTGTTCAACACAAAAACATAAGCTACCTTAACAGAAGTTCATACATATCCCAAAATAGCTTCCTCTATGCTCACATGTCTCCATTCATCATATATTGTCTTCCCTGGTCAAAATTGTACTGTTATACTCTGTAATTCTGCTTTTTGTACTTAGTCATTTTGTAATCCTTAACTCTAAAACTATGTATGACACCAAGAGACCATCCATACCAGATGTGTTTCCATAAATGAAAACCCTCAAGTGTCCCAGAATAATCCTAAATGAACCACTTGCCAACAATCTCTCTCTATAGCATTGATAGAAACACTTATTGAAAAATGACTAAGTGTCAATACCAAAAAAAAAGGATATACACAACACTCTTTATCTCCTTTACATATATATCTTCTCTACTCTATACATTTTTCATATCTTCTCTTCTCCCCCTTTGACATCAATGGAAAAGGTATACAAAAATGTAGAATATATAACAAAATCGTACCGCTGCTTACCAAAAAATATACCATCTTTAGCACATCTTGGAATGAGCTCTCCAAGATCTTCACTTCCTTTTACCAAGTCTTCACCAGTATCTGACTCACATGAATTAGCCCATTCAGTGCAAAAAATGATGTCTCTACTGCCTTTAGCCTGGTAGGAATATGTTTGGTGAGTGTATGCACTGCCTTCTCCATGTCAGAAATATGTGTCTCAAGAATTGATAACTTACGAGTGATTAAACTCTTCAACATACCAAGTCTTCCCACAAATCTCCCTTTCTCTGTATCCAAAACACTTAGTTTTTCCAATATCCTTGACACGTCTTTGTCTAAATCCAATATACAGTGTGAAGAGGTCTCACAAGTGTCCATCATCTTGTCCAGATTTAGTTTGTCCTTTGCTATTACTTCCTCTAAGTTTTTGAGATGTCTGATAGGATTTATACATTAACTATATAACTTCCTTCCATGCAATACACAACTCCTTGCCTCATATATAGTTTTTCTCAATATGCTCAAGTCCCATGAGATAGACTTGCATATTTATTCCAACTTCTTTATGAGGTACTCCTTCTATGCTTTCTCTTCAGTGATCTTCTCCAAGGACACGTAGTGACTATCAAATTCATCCAATGCTTTATTCAAGTTATCTGCACTATCCTTTGATTGGAAGTCAAAAGGTATAGTTAGAAGTTTGTTGACAGTATCAACTGCTCTTTCCATTACCCTTATCTTCTTCTCACCTTTCTACTTAGATCTCTCTTTCTCTTTAGAAAATGTGATGAAGGATAGATTCATCAACTCATCATCATCCATAGTCTCAACATCAATGTTTAAATTCTTATCTCCACTTACCAAAAATAAAGATGAAAAAACATATGCATGAGTTTCTTATTTCTCTTTAACTGTATTCATTGTTTCCTTCACTGCTTCAACTTCGCTCACTTTCTTTTCTTATTTCTCTTCCATTTACGGAACAATGCTTCCTTTAATTTTTGTATCCTTCTAAAAAGGATCACTAACATCCTGCAAAGTGTCCAAAGAGATCGGCACACCAGAATCAAAGAAATTTGGTTGCTTCACAGTACTCATAAATTGACTAGTATCTTCTCCCTTTGATTTGTCAAGACTTATTTGTGCTGTCCTTTATGACTTACCTCTTTCAATAGTTTTAGGATTAGTATCCTTTGGTGGTGAGGACTTCTTAGGTTTAGTATTCATCATAATCTTATCCATAGCCTTCTATGTTTCCTCAATCACTTCATCGTACCTTCTCCCCATTATCTTTACCAATCTTGAATTAGTTCTCAGTAAAGGTTTCAAATAATTTAATATCTTTTCCATTTATTTGAATAAAACAATAGGTAACATGTTTTCAATTGCTTGTACTCTAATTGTTTCATCTTCTATCTGTGCTCATTTTTTCTTTATTTCCAATTTCTCATAAATTTCTTCAGGTATACGGCCTTCAACTTCTAACAAGTTCTTCTTAAAATTAAGAAAATGATTTGTTACCATGTCTTCAATAAAAAAATTATCATATGCCTCATACCTCTCATAATATCTGATCAATTTGTTTAGCTTGTCCTGCTCAATTATCCTCTTTTCCAGTATTTTCATGTCAGGCTTCTAGAGTTGTTTCACATGAGCGCTCTTCTCTTCAAATTTCTTCTTTTGTCCTTTCTTCTCTTCTCCCTTCTCTTCAACTTTTGTCCTCTATCTCTTTGGTGGAGAGTCCTATTTGGTGGGTCTTGTGTTCCTTCTCATAAATTCCATAAGTTTCTCTTTTTGTGATGTTCTATTTGGTGGGATAGGTGTTTTTTCAGATATATCAATCATAGTCGAGGGTGGACTAATAACCTTCTCAACTTATTGAGGTGGAAGGGTTGTAGGAGAATTCCTCACCAACCTAGAAGCTACTTTTTTCATCTTCTTTCTTACCTCTTTCATCTCCTCTTTTTTTATACCAGCCTTGGCTTCTAGATCATCTACTAAGTTTTCTACTTTCCTCTTCCTTACATCTCTAGTTTTTTCCTCCCTTATCTTCGCTGACTTCTCTTCATAGGTACCCCATCTTTCTTCAAATGGATCAATTTATGAGGATATTATGTGTTCTACTTACATATTTAAGACCTCAAAAATGACTTCATATCCCAAAGGATAACACCACTTCATCCTAGGTTGTGTCGGCTCAAAGAAAACACAATCAGTTTCAACCATGAAATAAATTGTATCCTTGTACTTCTCTACCAATGCTTCAAGAATCCTCTCTCTTTCCTTCATTTGTCTTTGCAAGATTTTTTATCATCCCAAATAACTCACCATCAAATCATGTACTATTTTATCGTCTATAGCTGTGTGTGATTTGAATTCCAGTGGGTTCATTGTCCTTCCAAGCTCTAGGGTGCATGCCAGGGAATTTTATGTACAATATGAATATACATGTGTATTAATAGAGACCCAAACCTAAATTACTTTGACTTATCCTTCTTGATTTGCCTCACATTCTCCAATAACTATTGTGCAAGTACTTCACAAAGGTTATATTTAACATTTTCCTTCACCATTTTATATGTCATAAAAATCACTCCTCCTGATACTGAGTTAGGTCAGCTATTGTAATGAATTTTATAACCTAGAATCATTAAAATTAGTCTAACATCTTTCTAAAATATATCATTAACTATCATCGCCCTTTTCCATCTATTTCTTTGGTTTCTTCTCTGTAATAGGGATAACACCAGAGTTATTCAAACCTATTATACCATAAATTAATTCATTGCAAATATTCACAAGCTAATCTCCAAGCCAAATGAACTGATTGTGAACTCTGTTCAAAATGATTTTAATCCATTCCTCTTCGTCAAATTTGTAAAGTTCCATCATTTGTATGATACTAAGGTTCTCAAGATGTGCAAATTCATCTTTCATCTTGCCATCTCCTCCAATCATGTCTTTCATCTCTTAATAGATCTCGATGTCTCCTAGAGACTCATACTTACAGTGAATGTAAGCCCTAATATCTTCAACATGTATAACGTCATAGGGTGTTTGCAAAAATGCACCTTTGGGATCATCCTCAGTTGATTTGAATGGGTGGTTCTTAAAATCATACATAGGACTTTCTGTGATATCAAAAATCAACAGAGTATCCATAACCAAAGCTTCAAAAAATATCTAAATACCTTTTATCTATTGATTTGTGAATTTCTGCTTTGATCAAATGCTCAACGCACTTGCTTCTTTGCTTCTTTTTCTCTAATCTATGTTCTTCAATTCAAATGATGTTTAAACAAGTTCTTTTAATTGACATTATACTTTTTTGTGTAAAGAAATGACACAATTCCCAATAAACTCATCTCTGCACATAATCCAATCAATTAACAATCTGGCAATCACAGCATATAAATTTGTAAAACCATGCAATCACAGATATATGTTCCACAACATCTCCACATACTCTCACTAAGCTCACATGAGCTTGCTCCTCATAATTAGGGGTTGGATTCATTTCTGATGTTTTCTTCCAATACTCCCCCTAAGGCCATGCTTGGCCATATAGGTCGATGTAGCAATTTCTACATCAGGAAAAGACTCAATAGCATCTACTAACTCTCCCTGAACCAATACCTCACTCGTTTCTTTTACCTTCCATACCTTAGCACTATTTTAATCTTCTAGTTTTTTGAAATGACTATTGAGTTCATCCATGTGTTCTGCAAGGCTCTTACCAATATCACCAATATTCTTCTTTATAACCATAGGCGGTGGTCCTCTTCTGTTATCAGTTCCATTGTATCTAAAAATATTCACTATATTTCCTAGATTATTACATTTGTAGCATGTAGGAGGTGGTATATTCTAATTAACCTACAACTTACAATACCTTGCGATGTGTCCAAAGTTATTGCATTTGTAACATGTGATCTTAGTTGTTGTTTCTTTCCTAATATAATCTTGTTTGATTCTAGATTGATCAAGCTTCCTGCATTCTTCATTCTTGTGTCCATATGCATGAAAATTTTTGCAATAGCCATCAAAGGATTTGTAAGGAATTTTACTTTTATAGTCTCTCTTCATATGTCCAATTTTGTTGCATCCAAAACATCTACTTCCAAATCATCTGATCTGATCTTTAGGTTCTTCAAGAGTAGATCTTTCTCCATCAGTCTTTACTTCTTATTTTTCTTTCTGAGTCTTTGAACATTCAGCTTCATTGAAGCAAACTTCATTCATGTCTCCTTTAGGTGTTTTTCTGTCCCTTTGTTCATCGATGAAGTCACTGATCATGTGATTTTTCTCAATATGTTTCTTAGCCTCAACCAGTTATCCTTTTATGATCTGATTATATTTCTCTAATTCTAGATACTTGTTCTTGTAGTGATCAAGTTTAGTATTCATTTGTCCCATTTGAATATTAGCATCTTTTAAGGTTTCTTCAATTTTGTTTCTAGCATCCTTTTCCTATTGAATCTCATTAGCCATCTAAAGGGAAGTAGTTTCATGATCAAAATTCAAAGTATATTTCTCTTGTTCAAGATGTTTTATCTGATCTGAAGTATCATTGTCTAAATCCTCTTTTACCTTATCCATAAGATTTTTTCTCTGAATACTAAAATTTCAGGTTGTTCCTTTAGTTTCTTAATGAATCCCTCTGCTCTTCTCAATTTTAACTTCAAGTCGCCATTCTCTTCTTTAGCTTTATCCAGGTCTTCCAGTGCCACTTCAAAGTTTTCCTCCAAACTTTCAGAATCCATCTTGATCTCCCTTCAGCTATTAGACTTTATCTGCAAGGGCCAAAATCTTTAATACCAATTTTTAGGATTAAGTAATACTGAGAGGGGGTTGAATTAGTATTACAATAATTTAAACATGAACTTAATAAATTCTAACTTAACCAGATGATTGCTGAAATGAAAGGAACATAAGCATAACACCATGAATTGTTGTCAAGGAAACCCTGACCAAGGGAAAACCCTGGTGGGGATGGTACTTACAAATATGTACTAAAAGTATTGTGTCCCTATTAGGAGACCTAGCTCTATTAGGAGCTAAATATTACATTAGCATATTTCCTTGTTAGAGGAATAAAAAAACCCTGTTAAAGGTATACTAATTTCATTACTCATACAATCAGAAATATGATTCTGTTACAATGTTTTATCAAGAATGAACAATACAAGAATCTACTATGCTCAAGTAGTTCTATTTGTAGCTTGCATCACCATCTGTCTGATTCTAACATCACAATGCATCCATTCATTCATTTGTATCACATCCATACAATCTCATACTCATCACTCACACATCCTTTTCTCAAAATCTCTTCATATATATATCTTATTACATTACCCAATCGGCTCCCAAATACATCAAAAAATAGAATTAATACTTATACAAAAATTAATTACCAAGTTGGCGATCATACACTATCAAAACATAGGTAATCCATAATCTGAATCCAACATAGCACGTTTGGACTTTGTATTATACTCCCTCAATCATCGCGACCTTTCATATGTGTTGTATCATTGTCACTTTGTCTTCACATGTCTTCATCATACTATAACTTACTGTGTTCAACACCAAAACATAAGCAACCTTAACAAAAAGTAATACATATCCCAAAATAGCTTCCTCTAAGCTCGTATGTCTCCATTCATAATGTCTTCATTGACCAAAACTGTATTGTTACACTATAATTTTGCTTTATGTACTTAGTCATTTTGTAATCCATGTGTCAATGTGTCAATGTGTTTATGAGTCATTACTATCTGGCATCTCTATGCTAATAATCCATGTGTCAAGTGACAATGTGTTTATGAGTCATTGACACATTATTTTTTTTCATTACATATTGACCTTGCTAGAGGATTTAAATAGAATAGTTTGTCACTTGATATCTGGCATCTTTATGCTACCTTCTATGAACAAACCCAGTGTAGTTTGTCAAATGGTATCTAGCATCTCATGTTATCTTAATGATAAAACTTTTTTATACTCTTTGGGATGTATCTCAATATAGAAAGGAGTGTAAAGTCCTGCTTGGTTAAGAGACTTTCTGAATCAATGGTTAAACTGAAATAGTAAATGATATGTTCACATATACAACTATAGTTTGTAGATTTTTAGATCTATTGTAAGCTCATAATACCTTTTTGATCAATGCATCTTTTCAATACCTTTGCTCCACTTTTTTCTGCTTGGTGATGTTGTGCTTCTCTATTTCTCGGTGTCCCCAAAAATCCTTAGCTCTTTCCTTAGCTTGATTGATCATGACTATATGAAGTTGTTCTTCACCAGTTTCTCTTCAGCTTCCTCTTCTTCTATTCACTCTCCTAATTCATAATGAATTAGATTGTCTCTGTATAGACATGATATCATCATTTCTAAGTTCTTTACTTTCTTTTTCTTAGCGTGATCTACAATTTTAGCCAATCTTTCTTTAAATCTTTACTTCAGTTTTATCCCTTAGATTTCTCCATGACAACTGGAATAAAACAACTTTAAATCTTTCACTTATCTTTGGCTTTATCTTGTTGATGAAAAAAATGTTAACAACCAATTTTCTCTATCTTTAGCTCTTGCAAGCTAAGTATTTTTTCATTTCTAAACTTCAGTTATTTCTGGTGTTTAACTCTTTGATAGCTTCGGTCAACACTTTAGTTCTCCTTGAGCATCTCCATCGGGTTTATCTGTCCATCGAGCATCACTATGAAGTTCTTCTCGTCAGTAATGCTTGTGATTCTTCTTGTTGGTAATGCTTGTTAGGTTTCTTGCTCGGGCATCATTGTGACTTTCCTTTTGGGTTTCTCTATCCGTCGAGGTGCACTGCCTATCAGTGTTTGTAGTCACTTAGTGAATGCTGATCTTTTATGCATTACTGAAATCATAACCTTTATTATTATGATTCTCTAAATTCTTTGACACTTTGTATATAACCAATAATATTATATCAAGTTGACATCAATGACAATACAATCCATTAACTGATTTAATGTCTTGCATTATCTTTCTACATTTTGGTGATCAACTTAACATCTTCAAACATTAAATCAGTTATGGTTCATCAATCTCTCCCTTTGGAATTGATGGAAATACACTACATTATCACACTATATTATTTCTAATACAATATGAAATATATCAGTTGAATTTCATCAATCTTTCCCAACTCTTTTGTTCTATAACTAATACAAATGTCTAGCTCTCGGTAAGCTCATATAGCATAGATTTGTTTCTTGCAGAGTGTCTTCTTTAATATTCAATCCCTTCACTGGATAGATGTAGTAGCTTATGATCTTTCTCTGATATGTGCTCTTCCTTGACTGTTCCTCTCCTTGATCATCTCTTTTTCCTTTGACAGCAATCTCTCCTTTAGTATGTATTCTCTCTATGTTACTTCTCTCACTTTGATGGATATTTCATATGTAGTCTCTCCCTTTGAAAATTTTGGATATTATCTCCCTTTGAATCTCTCTCCCTTTTGGATAATGATATAATCTCTCCCTTTGACAACAATGCCAAAGTAAACTTTTTATTATGCCAAAGTTATATCCTTTCACCTTTTTTTATAATATACTCCTTGAATTTCCCTATCCATCAGCAATATAGCTTTGTATTAGCCAAAATTATTTATGGTGTTTAGTGCAAATTTGTACCTTACTATGTACAGATGTATCTTTGTAGTCCTTCTCTGTGCTTGCATCAACATGACTGATCTTCTAATTTAGTGTAGGCTGATGCAAACTCCTAGTCAGCTTACTGACCAATAGACAAGGGTTGGACCCCTAGTCTCTTTCTCAGGTACTCAAATGTATCTTTTGGTAATGGCTTGGTAAATATTTCAGCTAATTGTTCCTTTAATTTAACATATTCTAGTATCACTTCTTTTTCTTGCACTTGTTCTCTTAAGTAATGATACTTGATAGAAATATGCTTAGTCTTAGCATGCATGACTGGATTATTAGAATATTTATTGCACTTGTATTATCACAATAGACAATCACTGGTTCAAGAATCTTCATATTCATAACTTCTAGTAATTGTTTGATCCATGCAATATTAGAGCAATTTGTAGCAGCAACCACATATTCTACTTCTACAGTAGACTATAAGATGCATCCTTGCTTTTTTCCGATCCATGTGACAAGTCTGTCACCCATGAATAATGCTCTTCCAGTTGTTCTCTTTCGGTCATCTAGGTTTACAGCCCAATCAGCATCTATATAGACTTGAAGCTCAAATTTTCCTTCTCTTTTATAGCATTTCCATATTCCTTGGTGTTCTTTAGATATCTCAAAATTCTCTTGACAGTAGTCATGTGTGATTCTTTGGGATTAGCAGAGAATCTTGCAACTATTCCAACTGCATGTGCTATATCTGGTCTGGTATGAACAACATACATTAGTTTGCATATCATTGATCTATATAGGGTCTGATTTACCTCATTTGATTTGTCTTCTTTTGTCAGCTTACATCTGGTTTCCATAGGTGTTCCAACTCGCTTGGAATCTTCCATCTTGAATATCTTCAACACTTCCTTGATGTATTTGGACTGAGTGATATATATGTCTTCATCTTGTTGAAGAATCTGTAGACCAAGAAAGAATTTGATCGCCCCAAACATAGACATTTCAAACTCTTTGCTCGTTTCATTAGCAAAGGATTTACATAACATTTCATTTCCCCCAAATATGATATCATCAACAAATATTTCAGCAATCAAAATATTACCATAGATATATTCTTTTAAGTATAGATTGTTATTTTCACTTGTTCTTACAAATTCAATGCTTATGAGATAGGATTGAAGTCTTTCATACTAGGCTCTATGTTCTTGTTTCAATTCATACAAGGCTTTATGTAGTCTACATACCATGTTTCTCTTGTCTGGATCAACAAACCCTTTAGGTTGTTCAATGTATACCTCTTTTTCCAGTATTCCATTTAGGAAGGCAGATTTGACGTCCATCTGGTATACCTTGAATCCTTTGAATGCAGCATAAGAAAGAAGAATCCTAACTCCTTCTAGTCTAGCAACAAGTGCAAAGGTTTCACCATAATCAATACCTTCCTCTTGTGCATACCCCTTTCATACTAATCTTCCTTTATTCCTTGTGACTTATCCATTCTCATTCAGCTTGTTTCTGAATATCCATTTGGTACCGATGACATTCTTGTCATCTAGTCTCGGTACTAGTGTCCATGTCTTGTTCTTCTTAATTTTTTCTATCTCTTCATTCATAGCACTGACCCATTCCTCATTTTCAAGTGTAGTATTAACAGATTTAGGCTCAAAATCACAAAGTAAACATCTTGTGTTTAGCGTCTTACTTCTTGTTCTCATTCCAGCCTTCTTGTCTCCTATGATCTGATTCTATGGATGATGTCTTCTGACATACTTGGCAAGTTTTGGTTCATCTCTTTTTCCATCATTCTAATCATTATATTGTCCTTCATTCCAATCTCCATCACTTGGAACATCATTTTGAGTATTTTCCTAATTTTTGGTAATTGCAGCCTGATGCTCGGGTGCAATGTTCTGTTTCTCGAGAGCGATACACTGTTGCTCGGGTAGAGTGTCAGGTTCTTCAGTGTAAACAAACTTGTTGTAGTTTTCTAGTTTTTTTCTGATTTCCTTATCATTCTTCTCTGTAGATTTATCTATTCTTACATTTTCACTTTCAATGATCTTGTTAGAGGACTTGTTAAGACATTTATAAGCCTTGCTTTTGGTGGAATACCCTAGAAAGATTCCTTCTTCACTTTTGGAGTCAAGATTTCCATTTCTATAATATTTCAAAATATAACATTGACTTGTAAAGATTCTGAAGTAACTTACATTGGGTGTGTAACCATACCATAGATCATAGGGTGTCTTCTTTGTGTCCTTCTTCAATTGTATGATGTTCAATGTATAGACAACAGTACTGACAGCTTCCCTCCAGAAATTTTGAGTGATGCTTTTCTCAATCATCATTGTTCTTGCACAATCAACAATGGATTTGTTTCTTCTTTCAGTAATTCTATTTTTTTGTGGTGTTCTTGGTGCAGAAACATGTCTTTTAATTCCATTCTCATTGCAATAGTTAGTGAATTCATCTAAAATAAATTCCCCTCCTCTATCTGGTCTTAAGCATTTCAATTTCTTACCACTTTGTTTTTCTACCATAGCCTTATACCATTTAAACATATTGAATGCTTCTAATTTATCTTTTAAGAACATAACTATCATCATTCTAAAATATTCATCTACAAAGAAAATGAAATACATATCTCCATAGTAATGCTTTATCCTCATAGGTCCACATAGATTAGTATGGACTAATTCTATAATTGCATTAGATATATGGACTTTATTCTCGAAACTAGAATTTGTCATCTTACCTTTTTAACAAGTCTTGCACATGATGTGTTTGGGCTTTGACATGCTCGATAAGCCTCTTACTCTTCTTTTATTGCTTATCGTTATCATGTTGTCAAAATTCACATGGAATAGTCTTTTATGCCGCAACCATGTGTCTTTTTTTCTAGCCATTAAACAAGTGGTGTTAATGTCATCAAGATAGAAAAGGTTACCTTTTGTCTATTCACCAGTTATGATCAACCTTCCTAATTTATTGAAGATCTTTTCCTTTTTATTTTCAAATGCTACTCGATGACCTATGTTATTTAGCTGTGAAACACTCAATAGATTATAATTAAGTCCTTTTACCTAGTAATCATTTTCACATTTGATCAAGTTATTCAACATTATGGTTCCTTTACCTTCAACTGGACAAGGTGTTTCATTACCCATTCTTACTGATCCACCATTATAGTATTCAAAAGTTTTAAAAAAAAATTTATCATTGGTCATGTGGTGAATGAAGCCACTATCTATAATCGAGACATTATTCTTACTAACCTTAGAAACGAGTGTAGTTTGTACATACCTTTCTTCTTCATCTGAGTCATCCTTTATGGCCACAAATACCATCTCAATGTCTTCATCAGATTCGGTGTCAGTATCTCCATCTTTTTTCTTTGCTAGGTAACAATCATTCTTTTCTTTGTCCTTGTAGTCTCAGGTATCTCTTATGTCAGATTGTCGATTACTTCAGTAATCTATGTTATCACCTCGGTCAAACTTCATTTCATATGTTCTGTCATTACTTCTATCATATTTTCTTCTGTTAGGACATCTTGCAACAAAGTGTCCAACCTCTTTACAATTAAAACATACAAGTGGTAATTTACCTTTGTATCTACCTTTGCCTCTATGCAATCTTCTTTCCATTAGTGCTTCAATATCATCAATTCCTTGGTCATCACTATCACTTTCACTATCATTCCTCATAGTGTGTTTATGACTTGACTTTCTTATTTTCAAAGAAGATTTGAATGCAAACTCTATAGATGGTAAGACACTATTATCAAAGTTATGCATCTCAAATGAAATCAGTCTACCAATCAAACTATCTAGAGTAACATTATTGTTTGCAACTACTCTCATTTCTTGTATAGCAAATACTCTAATAGCATATACAAGCATTAAGGTTCTCAGGATTTTACTTACCATTATCTCTTCTTCAAGTACACCTCCAACTCCTCAGATAGCATTAACTACCTCTTTGATTCTGTAGCTATACTAGGTGATATTTTCTCCTTCTTTCATCATTAGGTCATCAAACCTCCCTCTTAGAATTTGTGTGTTGACTCTTGGTACATTAGCATCTCCTCCATGTACCAGCTTCAATTTATCCCACATTTTCTTTGCAGAGGTACAGGTTTTGACATCTTCAAACTCAGCATCGGAGAGTGAGGAAGTAAGCTCTATCATCATGCAATTATGCTCATCTTTTTCTCTCAATTTCTCAAATGTGTGAGGTCCTGTAGGCAACACATATGCATTATCTAGGTGTTGAGTAATATCATTACCAATACATGATAGGTGGAGTCTTATTCTTCTTTTCCATGATGCAAATTTGTCTTTATTCAACTTGGGCACATCTCATTTGTTCATCTTGTGATCTTTTTCTTGAGCTGTTAAACTCCCTTTCTAAGTAAAACAAAGCTCTAATACCAATTTTTAGAATAACTAAGAGAGGGGTGAACCAGTGGCCTCAAAATATTCTAATAAATCAACCCAAAAAATTAGTACCAAAATATTAAGCCTCTAATTATCTTCAGTCCTACAAGATGAATGCCTTCAAACAATCTTAACAAATAACTACTGCTTGGAGTTCACTATTAAACCTTATTCTTACTATTTACCAATTAGCAGTCTTTCATTTACCGAAAAATATTAAATTGCTTAGTGTATACCAATCAATCTAGATTAGTTATGTGTAATAGAAAAAGTAATGACTCATAAACACATTGACACATGGATTTTTAATGTGGAAACCTTGTTAAGGGAAAGACCACTTGGGACCAGTAACCAAAAAATTTCACTCTTCTGAAATGAGCTCGGTGAAGAGCCAGCCCTGTTAAAGGTTACAAACACATTGTTAGGTGTGACCTTGTTAGAGGATTTAAATAGAATAGTTTGTCACTTGATACCTGGCATATCTATGCTATCTTCTATGACCAAACCCAGTGTAGTTTGTCAAATGGTATCTGGCATCTCATGTTATCTTCATGATCAAACTTTTTGATACTCCTTGGGATGTATCTCAATATAGAAAATATTGTTAAGTCCTGCTCGGTTAAGAGACTTTCTAAATCAATGGTTAAACCGAAATAGTAAATGATTTTTTCACATATACAACTATAGTTTGAAAAATTTTATATCTATTGTAAGATCATAATACCTTTATGATCAATGTATCTTTTCAATACCTTTGCTCTATTTCTTTCTTCTTGATGATTTTGTGCTTCTTTGTTTCTCGGTGTCTGCAGAAATCCTTAGCTCTTTCCTCAGCTTGATTGATCAGGACTGTATGAAGTTGTTCTTCACTAGTT
The DNA here is from genome assembly GCA_018584345.1 of Thuja plicata. Taxonomy (NCBI): domain Eukaryota; kingdom Viridiplantae; phylum Streptophyta; class Pinopsida; order Cupressales; family Cupressaceae; genus Thuja; species Thuja plicata. The sequence continues at coordinate 2,986,043 of MU226225.1, forward strand.
TCTCTCTAGCATCCTCTTCTTCTTTTCACTCCCCTAATTCATAATGAATTATGTTGTCTCTTTATAGACATGATATCACCATTTCTAAGTTCTTGACTTTCTTGTTCTTGGCATGATCTACAATTTTAGCCAATCTTGCTTTAAAGCTTTACTTCAGTTTTATCCCGTAGATTTCTCCATGACAACTGGAATAAAATAGCTTTAAATCTTTCACTTATCTCTAGATTTATCTTGTCGATGAAAACACTTTTAACAACCAGTTAACTCTATCTTTAGCTCTTTCCAGCTAAGTATTTTTTTGTTTCTGAACTTTAGTTCTTTTTGGTGTTTAACTCTTTGATAGCTTCGGTCAACACTTCAGTTCTCCTCAGGCATCTCTGTCGGGGTTGTCTGTCTGTCGGGCATCACTGTGAAGTTCTGCTCGTTGCTAATTCTTGTGATTCTACTCATCAATAATTTGTTGGGTTTCTTTCTTGGGCATCACTATGACTTTCCTTTCAGGTTTCTCTGTCCGTCAGAGTGCACTTCCCGTCGGTGTTTGTAGTCACTTAGTGAATGTTGATCTTTTATGCATTACTAAAAGCATAACTTTTATCATTTTGATTCTCTGAAGTCTTTGACACTTTTTATATAACCAATCAAATTATATCAAGTTGACATCAATGACAATACAATCCATTAACTGATTTAATGTCTTGCATCATGTGCAAACGATGGAGAGAAAAACCTCCATACAATAGAATCCTTAGATAATTCACCAAGTGTATTAATAATTACAAATAGATCAAACCTTATAAAGGTAATCAAAACCCTAAAAGAGAGAAACCTAGTTTGCATGATAATAATTAATTATTATCTACCTAATTTAGATTAAGTAAACTAAAGATAATAAGTGACTTAATAATTAAATCAAAATGATTTAATTAATAAGTGAATTGACTTATTACTCTAATAGTTACCCTACCCCCCCCCCACGGGTCATGGAAGGTTGCGTCCATGAGGGGAAGCTCAGCTTCCCCATGGCCGAAGCCATAGTGGAGTGAGGTGGCCTCCACGGTGGGTGAAGGTACTATGGGGAGCATAGTCTATTGGTGTTTAAAACTTTTACGCTATGAAAAACAACTAATTTACCTTGCGAGTGATGTTAGGAGTGGTTTTCTTTGAATATGAAAGCTCTGCAAGGTAAATGGACCAACTATTGGGACATGGTTTCCCTCTACACTTCTAGATTTATTAAACCAAGATAGGTACACCTAATCTAGATAGATATAACTCCTTATTACTCTAGACTCTATCAATAGATAATAGTAAGAAAGTTCTAAATGCTAACCAGGCATTCATTGACTCTCCATTACTATGAAGGACAAGAATCAACAACCACAAAACATAAAATAACTTGGGAATGGTTTTGATGTTAAAAATGCAGATTATATCCTAGAACAAATCAAGCATGTATCTTAACAGAATCTACTAATCCTTGATCAGTGCCTTATCCATTAGGCATGTCTCAAATGTAGATATAGAAACAAAAACAAACTATTGTCAAAGACACAAAGCCATAAACACAATCAATCTAGACCAGCCACTACTTAAAAGATCCTTCTATAGACAAATCAAAAAGTGGCGACTCTAAATTTTTCTCTGTAGCAGTTTTGAATAACATATTTCATCTTATGCACACTTTCTAAATATGAGTAATAGAAATACCAGATCTTGGGTGAGAAGACATCCTGAAGACAATTTGGAATATGGATTTCCAATTACCTCTAATGTTGATCAACCAAGGAAATGAATGAAGAACATAAGAGTCCCTCAAAATGAGAGACAAGAGGATAACAATAGAGAAGAAGAGTCAATCCAACGCAGTCATGAAGTAAATGTATCTGAATATGAATAGGCTACAGATTTGGGATTGGGTGCATATAAAGACTATCACTCTCCTAGTGAGAAGGAATTTTTAGAATCTGATACCACTCTCCCTGATTCTAATAGTGTGGTAGAAGAGATTTTTGAATTAGATAGGAGAATCCAGGTGAAAATTGCCATCAGACAAAGAAGAGAAAAAGAAAAGGAAAATAAGATTAGACATGATCAAGTTTTGCTTGAGCAAAGGAATATGCAATTGTTGAAGTTTGAAGCAATAAAATATGTAGAAGAACCTAAAGTAGATGAAGATGAACCTATCATCCTACAAGTTATAGCTACTCAAGATCCTAAGAACAAAGGGAAGTATAAGGAAACAAGAGTGAAAATAAATGAACCTGTGAATCCTAAGGTTCCCTTAGATCGAATGTCCAAATTGGACATTGATATTGAAAGGGCTATATTGGAGAAAGAAATCATAGCTAAGGGTCTTGAGAAGGTAGAGTTGGAGGTTTCTGCTTTTTGAGATGAAAAGGAAGGTGGATTTTCTCAGAAAAACTTCTAGGCCTTCTCATATTGGTGTTGAGGCAGCTAAAACATCAAATTCTAGAGCAACTACTTCTCAAAATGATAACCCTTTTCAAAAAAGACCAACTCATGCAAAAAGGTACAAATAATTTTCTTTCCTTGATATCCCTAGTTATCCTAATGCAGTCCCTAATGAAATTAGAGATAAATTGCCCAAGTTTGCTGGAAATAATGTTATTGCATGTGAAGAGCATCTAAATAAATTTATTGATATGATGGATGACTATGAGATTGTGCATGAGGATGTGTTAATGAAGCTTTTTATTCAGTCCTTAGTTGAGGATGATAGGGATTGATTTAATGGGTTGCATTATGGTTCTGTGGGGTCTATGGATGAATTAAAAGATTTTTTTAAAGAACAATATGGTGATAAGACAAACAAGGAATTTCTTTTGAATGAATTCAATAATATCAAAAAGAATCAAAATGAGGATGTTGATGAGTTCAACACAAGATTTTAGAGAGCCATACATAAAATTTTCCAAGTTTTGAGGCTTGATGATAAAGTCTATCTTTCTACCTATCTAAATGCCTTTGATTCCAAAATGGGGTACCTTCTAAGAGGCAAGAATCCTAAAAATCTCAGAAATGCCTATAAGATAGCAGTGAACATTGAGACTAATAGGAGAGAGTCAGGGAATTTGGGTATAAGAGAGGATTGGAAGCCTGGAAGGAAAGAATCAGATAGGTCTTCTACTACTAAGTCTAAGGATGAGGTCAATATGAAGCAAATTCTAAATGCTATCATGGATTTGAAGCATGAGGAGAACACTAATTTTAGTACTCCAAGTAGTGACAGCCCATTCACAAATAACTTTAATAAGCAGGCAAGAATGTAGAATTATCCATATACTACTCAATAGAAAGATGGGAAGTCTATCCATCCACAAAGAAAGGACAAGCGTGATGGCAGTACTCTTGACCCTTTACAAAGAAATTCTATCAATGCATGTGATGATGTCTCATGGTGCATGGCTTGTCAATCCCCACATAACCCTGATTATTGTGAAATTGCTTTGAATATATCTAAAAGTGAGGCACAACAAGAAAGATAAGAAGAGGATGAACTATATGATGCCAGTGGGTGTGCAATGACTTCTTCACATTTGAAGAGTGAAGAATATTCTGATGAGGAAGCTGAAAGTAAATACTTGTCTTCGTCTGATGAAGAAGGAAAAAATAGATGACATGAGATGCAATTCTACAAGGGGTAAGGAGCCTTTTGTAGTAAGAAGACCTTCAGATGAATAAATTGCACAAATTACTATAGACATGGTTACTCAAGAAAGGAGTAACTATAATTTGAGGGATAGGACAGTTGGTAATGCAGATGGCAGGCCAGCTGGTATGTTTATTAGTGAAGCAGTAGTGGACACTAAGAAAATACAAGGAAAAGAAAAATTTGTTGAGAGTGTAAAAAGAATAAAGATCACAAAAGAAGAAAAGCCTAAAAATCCAAATGTTGTCCACAAGGTAAAAACAAAAATGCCAGAGATAGGTGTTTCCTCTTCCCAAAGGGGTAACAAAAGAGTTGATCCTAGTTTGGCCACTCAAGTTGAAGATGGAAATGTTGTTTCTTTGGGAGAAAATATCTTTGATTTAAAATACACCCCTGTTGATATGGGGCAGTTGTTGTCACAAATCACTATCAAGGTCCCACTTTAGAAGATGATAAGGATTGAAGAACATAAGGAAAATACTTTGACATGGGTGAATAGCATTACTTATTTAAAGACTCGAAAACAAGAAATGAGTGAGAAAATGGGAAATAACAAAGGTAAATCTGACTACAAGGGAAAGGAATTAGAAGATATTTTCTCTAAAATACCTTAGGTTTTCTTAAATAAAAATCATATGAAAACTCCTTTGGGGATTGTGGATCCCTTCTTCTTAAATCTAGTTATAAATGGTAAGAAGCTAAAAAATTGCATGATAGATTTAGGAGCATCAAACATTGTCATGTCTATAGAGATAATGAAATCAATGGGACTGCACGTTGATTCTCCTCATGGAAGATGTCAAGCAATGGAATCTAGGGACATGCATGTTATAGGTACTATTAAAGATTTTCCTTATAGACTAGCTGCATGTCTAGAGAAGATGCTAACAATGAGTGTCTTAGTTGCAGATATTCCTCCTCAGTATGGGATGTTGTTATCAAGAAAGTGGATTGCTTCAATGGGAGGAAGTATTCAATGTGACCTATCCTTTAAGACTTTTGATATTGATGGTGAAAATGTTAGGGTATCTAGAGAAGCTAGAACTCCTCACATGATTGAGGAAAATGAAGATGATAACATGAATTGTTTCTTAGATACTAACATTGGATCCTTTCAAGTCCAAGATGGGAAGGTTGAAGGAGAGGGTCAGCATATGCTATTATCTGAGGATAAGGATAGCCTGACAGACTACAATGACTTGTGGACAATGTAATTTGATGGTGCAAATTCAAAAGAAGGGGTTGGTGCTGGAGTTTTGTTGATAGATCTTAGTGGTAAGACCTTCAAGTTCTCATTCACTTTGATGTTCACATGCACAAATAATATTGTAGAGCATGAAAATTTACTAATTGGATTAAGTTTATCTCCAAGACACAATATAAAAGATCTCAAAGTGATTGGTGATTCTAAGTTAGTAATTTCTTAGATAAGATCTAGATATGCTTCAAAGAATGAGAGATTAAAGTAGTATAGAAATGTTGTTTGGAGTGAAGTTGAAAACTTTGATGCTTTTGGAATTGATTAGATGGACAGATGTCAAAACAAAATGGTAGATTTACTAGCCAATATTACATTAAGAACAAAAGATATTACTTTTACAGGAATCTCTAAAATAGAGGTTCAATCTAGGCCATCCATTCCAAACAATGTGGAGAGTTGGCAGGTCTTTGAAGATGATTTGGATATCCTAAGATTCTTGTATTGTGAATTAGATTTTTGGAATAAAGAGATGGTTTTCAATGGGTTTGTAAACACTGTGGATGGTAGAGATATTGTTTTTGATAAAGATGTCTTGTATCTGAAATCAAACAAGGTTCCTAAAGGAGAAATCCTTTGACAACAGAGATAGTCCTTTTTCTACAAGGATTTTGAACAAGCTTGAGGACTTAGAAGAAGTGAAATTAGGGATAGATGAAGCCCCAAAGAAAGTATATATTGGTAAGAAGCTATCTCCTAAACTTGGAGGGTTGTTAGTTGATCTTCTTAGAAACTATAGGCATGTCTTTGCATGGTCCTATGATGATTTATCAATCCCACCCTAGAAACCATGATGCAAGAAGAATTGAAAAAGATGAAGGATGGTGGAATAATCAAGCCAATAAGACACTCAACATGGGTATCAAATTTGGTACTAGTAAGAAATAAATATGGTTATATTAGACTTTGTGTAGACTTTAGAAATTTAAACACTAATTCATTAAAGGACAACTATGGGTTGCCTAACATGGAATTTATGTTACAAAGAGTCACTGGATCAGATTTGATGTCTATGTTGGATGGGTTTTTAGGGTACAATTAGGTCATGGTCAAGGAATCAGAACAATTCAAGACTGCATTCTCCACACCTTGGGGAGCTTATGTATATGTCAGAATGCCTTTTGGATTGACAAATATTGGGGCTACTTTTCAGAGAGCCATGGATGTGACATTTTTAGACTTCGTAAATAAGTTCCTAGAAGTCTATCAAGATGATCTTACTGCTTAGTCAGCAAAATAAGATCAACATTGTGGTCATCTTGAGAAGATCTTTGTGAGAGCTTTGGAGTATGGGGTTTCTTTTAACCCAAAGAAGTGCGTGTTTGAGGTGATAGAAGGAAATCTTTTAGTGAATATTGTATCTAAAGATGGAGTTAGTATTGACCCTAAAAGGGTAGATGCAATTCACAAGATCCCTCAACCCAAGAATGTCAAGGGAATTCATTCTTTCTTTGGATGGGTAAATTTCTTGAGGAGATTTATTACTAACTTTTCAGAAACCAGTATTCCAATTTCAAGGATGATGAAAAAGGGAGAAAAAGTGGAGTGGAATCAAGAAGCATGCAAGGCTTTTTCTGATATCAAGAAGGCTATCAAAGATGCTCATGTTTTAAGAACACCATATTATGGTAAGCCTTTGCAAATCTTTTATTTTTCTTCATACAATACTATTTCTAGAGTATTGTTACAAAAGAATTCAGAGTGCTTTGAGTAGCCCATTTCCTTTTTCAGTAAGTCTTTATAAGCAGCAGAGCTAAAATATGATACCATGGAGAAGAAGGCCTATGCTTTAGTGAAATTTTTCAAATCTTTTAGATGCTATTTGGTAGGAGAAACTATGGTTTCTTATGTGCCTAGTGTTGTTGTGAAAGACATTTTAGTCTAGAAAGAAGTTTCATAGAAGAGATGTAGATGGATAAACAAGATCCAAGAATTCAATATTGATATTCATATCACAAAATTGGTTAGAGGCCTAGGACTTGAAAAACTTATAGCTCAGATAAATTTGGATGCAAATCATATAGATGTGCTAGAATTAAATAAGAGGCCTTATATCTATGATATGGACTGTTGTGAATGGTATAAGGATATTGTTGGTACCTACAAAAGATGATACTACCCCCTGACATGGATGAAAATAGAAGAAGAATAGTCAAGTTGCATGTTGTAAAGTATGCTATAATTCAAGGTCAACTGTGGTGGAGGAGAAATGAAGGATTATTGCTCAAATGTGTAGATTTCGACAGATTTAGACGCCTATTGGAGTAAATGCATAATGGTGCATGTGGAGGCCACTACATGACTAAGACTATTACACACAATATTATTAGATTGGGCTTCTGGTGGCCTACTATCTTCAAGGATGCCAACAAATATGTTAAAAAATGTGATGCTTGCCAAAGATTTCTAGGTAAGCTTAAATTCAGTGGGAATTTGCATTTCAATCCTGTTGCAGTTGAGGCACCTTTTTAGAAGTGAGGAATGGATTTCATTGGGGAGATACCAAACAAGTCTAGTGGGGGTCATTCATGGATCTTAGTATCAACTGATTCCTTTACCAAGTGGGTTGAGGCAATCCCCACTAAAAGAGATACTAGTAAGGTTGTGACTGATTTCATGTTGCAGAATATCTTAACTAGATTTGGTTGTCCAGAGACTATTGTGGTAGACAATGAAATATGTTTTAGATCAGAGGAATTTAATGTTTTCTTCCTGCAATATGGGATCCAAATTTCCTAGTCACCTCTATATCATCCACAAGGGAATGGTCAAGTTGATTCAAGTAATAAGAGTCTGATTAAAATTATGAAAAGAGTGCTAGAAAAGAATAAGAAAGCCTGGGATTCAATGTTGAAACATGTACTATGGGCTGATAGAGTGGCAGTCAAGAAGGCCATTGGTTGTGCACCCTTTGACTTGGTATATGGTATTCATGCTAGGTTGCCTCAAAACAGCTTGTTTCATATATATAAATATGTCCAGGAATATGATGATGACTTAGATTATGAGATGATAATTAGAATGGATGATTTGATATAACTAGATGAATCAAGAAGGGATGCACATTACAGAAATGTAAAGCTGCAGTTGCAATATAAGAACTTGTTTAATAAGGTATCCACTATTATAAGTTTTGAACTTGATGATTTGGTCTTGATGTGGAATGCCAAACTTGAAGACAAGGGGAAACATGGTAATTTTGATCCTATCTGGTTGGAACCATATATAATTGATAGAAAATGGGGTTTAGATTCTTAAATTCTAAAAGATTTGGCTATAAATACTCTGGAGTTTCTAGTTCATGGAAAATTTCTAAATTTCTACTTCTCTTGAAGTCTAAAACCCATGAGCAATAGATTGTAAATAGGTTTCCAGTTTAGGGTGTGTGTTTTAGGTTAGTTTTCTTTCTGGTTCGTGGTATGCTTGTCCCAGGGATCCTAAATCCTTGTCATGCCTATGAGAGGCATACATCCCTAGATGGAGCCACTGTTAGCACTTACAAAATTTTGCTTGGTTCCATGTCTTCCTTCCATGTCTCTGCAATTGTTTTTGGTCTCTATCCTAAACCCTAAGTCTTGTTGAGTTTTTTCATGCTAAGCCCTAAAACCTTCAAGACTTGTTCTTTTTTTTCATTACCTTTTTTGGGCCACTTAAAATCTTTTTAGTCATGTGTGATTTTTCCCGTGCCTTTATCTCCTAATCTCACAACCAGGACCGAATATTCCTTTTCATCTGGCGACTTTGTGTAGGCTCTTTTCTCTCAATCTCCAAATGATATAGAATATGCTCTTTTCTTTTGAAGAAGTGCAGACCATGGATGTTGTTTTGATCGGAGGATCCATGCTAGATCTTGTTATCCAACTATGGTTCTGGCAAGTCTGGTCAAGTTTATTTGGAGATTTAGAGATAAGATTATCTCTAAATCTTGGAATGGAAGTATGGTTAAGTCTGAGGTCTCAAGAATCAGCACTGATCATTGATTGAGATCAAGATCTAGTGTTGGCACATGATCTCAAAATATACTCAGGGTTAATTCAAGAATCTGGCGACTTGGAGATCTCTTTATTCATGTAATCTTGAAATAGAACCTAAGTTAAGTAAAGTCAAGGTGGGATAGATAAGATCAAATCTAAACTGTGAATGCTATGTTGATCTTGCAGATGGCACATGATCTCGTACTGGAACCAGAGTTATGGAATGTATTCAAAAACTTGGAGATGCAAAGGAATTTTGTTCCTGAGGTTAAAGATGAGTCAGAGTCAAGTTAGAGGAAAATATCAGATGAGAGATAGATCTAATGGTGGGCGCTTTCCCTCAATGGACAAGATGAAGATTGTTAATGTTCAAGGCATTGTGCCATGTTGACACCTGGCAAGATCTAGTCAAGTTTTGAGTAACTTAAAATTGATCCATGACTATGTTTTAAACATGGAACAGTACTTGATCTCAGCTATTGATAAGGATTTTGCGCTACGAAGTAGCCATTGTAACTATTTTTCAAATTTCTAGGTGCTTTTTGAGGCTGTTTAGTGGCTTGGATGTTTTCTATGGTCTTGGTAGCTTTTAATGTTGCTTGGTGGTCTTGTATGGTATCTGGTCTACTTGCTAGTTTGGGGTTTCTCTGCCCATGCCATGACTGTTCTGTATTTATTTGATTGATCTTTCCTTGCAGTTTGATGGATGATGTCTAAGATCATATCTTTTCATGATCATTTGGAGAAAGATCAATCAGAGAAGAAGGATTGTATTAATTGATGCAAAGGAAAATTGTCAGTAACCCTCTCCTAGGGTTTCCTTCTCCTATAAGTCTCCTTTCTATGTAGTAGAGGTTTGAAAGTCTTGGATTCCAAGTGTTGGTTCCAGACTTTAGTCCCATGGGGATATAGCAGACTGTATCATATTGTATTTAGACAAAATAGAAAGTTCTTGTAATATTTTGAATATTATTGAAGTGGTATGTTTTAGATTACATATGTACATGAACATGATTTATCATACTTAATGCAATTATTCCAGTTTCAAGTCTCTCCTTGGTGTCAATCTTGTGAGTTTTAGGTCTTTTGGTTCACTGCATAGAAATTCTCTATGTATATGTTTTATTCCCAAGTTTTGATCTAGGATTAAATTAAAATTGCTTAGGATAAGACATAAACTCTTTTGATTTGTCTATAAAAGGATCTTTTAAGTAGTGGTTAGTTTGGATTAATTGTATTTATGGCTTTGTGTCTTTGACAATAGTTGGTTCTTATTTCTATATCTGCATTTGAGACATGCCCAATGGATAAGACACTGGTCAAGGATTAGTAGATTCTGTTAAGATACATGCTTGATTGGTTTTGGGCTATATTTTGCATTTTTAACATCAAAACCATTCCCAAGTTCTTTTATGTTTTGTGGTTGTTGATTTTTGTCCTTCATAGTAATGGAAAGTCAATGAATGTCTGGTTAGCATTTAGAAATTTCTTACTATTATCTATTGATAGATTCCAGAGTAATAAGGAGTTATAAAGAGTTATATATATTTGGATTAGGTGTATCCACCTTGGTTTAACAGAGCCAAAAGTATAGAGGGCAGCCTTGTCCCTATAATTGGTCCAGTTACCTTACAGAGATTTCATATTTGGAGCTAACCACTCCTAACATCAGTCTAAAGGTATATTGGTTTCTTTTCATAGCGTAATAGTTTTAAACACCAACATGGTTGTCGTTGTGGCTAAGGCCACTAGCAGAGGCTTGATCCCGCTGCCCACATCGTCACTCCCCTTAGCAATTGTCACCCTGCGGCCATGAAAAAAAGGGAATAAACTTAGTGAAAAGAAAATAACCTTCACATGGTCATAAATGTATGAGTGTAGCCTTTGCGACTTTTCCTTCCATATGTATTGAATGCACTACATAATCTCATTGGGATTATTATGGATAGGCTTGAAGACATAACATAGGGGCTCAGAGGAGCATAGGAGAGTATCCCAAGAGTGGAGTAGGATTCCTCCTCCTAGACTTGTAGAAGTTTAGGAAGACCATGAGGGTGATTCAGTTCATATACCATAGCCACTACTAGGGATAGTATCTTGAGTAGTTGAGAGAGCACCCTAGGATACAAGGGATCAGATTAGGGAGATTCTATGCCTACAACCACCTCCATTTACAATATCTATGGATGGGATTGAGGTTGACGCTTGGATCTTGAGCTTGGAGAATTTCTTTGGGTTGTGTCCTTATGGGAGGATCCTAAATGCATGATTTTCTATAGACTTACTGAGAGGGACTATGTTTAGATGGTGGAGGAAAGAAGATTTTAAGAGTTATTTGGTCATAGACACCCCCACTTGGGAGACTTTTTTGGAGAGATTTAGAGACAGGTATATCTCAGATAATTTCTAACAATGTTGTATAGATGAGTTCCATGACCTCCAGCAAAGGGGACTCACAATGTCTGAGTATGAGAGCAAGTTTTTCAAGATCCTTCTATATGTAGACTACATGAAGGACGAGAAAATACAAGTCAATCACTTCATAAAGGGATTGAATCATGCTATACTAGGTATGGAATGCATGGTACCTCTAGGAGATTTATGTTTTTCTATTGAGAGTGCCATGGTAGCTGAGGAGATATATAATAGATCACATGATTCAAGGGATAGGTCTCAAAACCATAATCCCACACCTCAGAATTTCAGATATTAGAGACCCCATTGGAACAAGAATCAAAGACATTCATCAGGATCTTTTAGAACTCCTTAGCCCTAGCAACAAACTTATAAAAGCCAAAGATAGAGGCCACCATAGGGAAAATGGGGCTCTAATCCCATGCATTGGAAGTCACAGGGGCCCAGGCGAGACTAGAGCTTATAGGAACATTATACACCTCCATCTAAGACTCAGCAGTCCACTAGGGGTGGTTTCAGTGGGTCCAATAGGACTGGGGGACGGTAGAAATATAGGTCACATGGGATAGATTTAGGCATGAGGACCTTTTACACATGTGATGACATGGGACATAGAGCTAGGGATTGTCTGATTGGGCAGACAACTGGTATTCAAAGAGTGGCCAATTTAGAGCCCATAGTGGGAGACATGGATAGATCACACAGATTGTTTACAGTGGTTAATAGCTTCCAGGTAGAGCACTAGGACATTGTTATAGAGTTTGTAGACATGATCCAAGGCAGTAGCATTAATATATTTTTTTATTCAAGAGTTATTTATTCTTTTATTTCTCCATTGGTAGTGGAGCATTGCGGGCTAGTGCCAGCAAGGTAGGATGTTAGTTGGGAGGTTGAGTTAGCCTCAGGTGCTAGAGTGTCTGTTAGATCCCTGATTAGAGGTTTCCAGATGTAGATAGGAGATATGACCACTACGAATGACCTCTGCATTACACCTCTAGGTTAATATGATGTAGTTCTTAACATGGATTGGCTTTATGCCCACAGTGCCAAGATGGATTATATATAGAAGAGCATAGAGAGTGTGGATGATTTTGGTACTCCTGCAGTTATTTTAGGAGTTTAGAGGCCCATATATATTTGAATTATTTCTTCTATGCATCTTAAGTGGTGCATGCATAAGGGGTGTCATTTATTTTCCATTACCATCAGTGATAGAGATGAGGAGGAGGAGAGAGAGCCTTCCCTCTATGACCATCCCATATTGTACGAGTTTGTAGATCTTTTCCTATTAGAGATTCCTGGTATGTTTCCACCAAGGATATTTTATTTCCATATAGACCTTGTGCCAGGAGCTAAGCCAGTATCTAGAGAACCTTACAATATGACCACACATAAGCTCAACAAGCTCAAGATTCAGTTGGATAAGCTCTTGGAGAAAGGGCATATTTGCCCTAGTCTTTCACCTTGGGGACCACCTATCATATTTTTTAAGAAATATGGATCTCTTAGGTTGTGCATGGATTACTTCCAGTTGAATAAAGTAACCATTAAGAACCGGTATCCACTTCCTAGGATTGATGATTTGTTTGATCAACTATAGGGTGCCCAAGTGTTCTCTAAGATAGATCTAAAGTCAGGGTACCATCAGTTGATGATTATGGAGAGTGATATCCATAAGAATGCTTTTTGTATGAGGTATGGTCACAGCGACTTTACTTTGGTTCTATTTGTGGTGCAGTGTACCCATGAATGTCTTTGATTTCTTGCTTTGTGTTTTTAATAAATGGATGGATCTTAGAACATCATCCTATTTTGATTTTGGATACACTTGTTTGGTCAAGGGTATCTTAGGAATTCATATAAGCCTAAAGAAGCCTTAGTCCATTAGGATCATTATTTTAGCTATAAGTTGCTTTTGTAACACCCCAAAATTGGCACCTTACAATTCTACTCAATTTTGGTGCATTTTCTCATCATCGAAGTCCTATTGTACTAGGAAAATTTCTCTTCCTAATTGACTTTAATTGACTTGGTCTCAAATGCAGAAAACCTGAATTTGCATAAATCTCATACTATATTTAATTCCTGAATTATCAAGGTTTATTAGCTAAAAAATCCCTATGATTAATTAATTTAATTCTAAAGTCCTAAGTGCTTTTAAATTAAATTAATTCCACCCCCTTTAGCTAAATACACATCAAAAGGAATTAAAAGAATTATTTGCTTATTTGAGTGAATTGTCCTCAAAAGGAATCCCATAATTCCATATGAAAATCCACTCATGTGGCAATAATTCATTCTTTTAATTGAATAATTCCTTCAAAATTGTCTCACCTTCCTCCATGGAAATGAAGAGTCAGCCGTTTCTTTTCAAGAAACTCTTCATCTCCTTCTCAGGTTGTTCTATATTATCGGCCTCATTTTCTTCATTTGAGAGAAGCAATTTGTAGAGCATCAAAACTATAGTTAATTTTTGTCTCACCTATTTCATATTTCATAGTTTTTGTTGCATTTTAGTTTAAATCTCATTTAGTGTAATTGCATTCTCATGGCTAGTGTAATTTGATTACTATTCTAGTTTAATTCAATTAAATTTGCATCTCATTCTAGATTAATGGCATTTTCATTCTTAGATTAATAGCAATTTTCTCATCTTTCATACTTTAAAATCCTCCATTTTAGCAATGGTCAGGGTTGTTGGCTCTCGTTCTGAGAGTAAATTCAAAACCCCAACTAAATAAGAGGCAACAGGTGGCTTCAATCAAGTTTGTGAAATGGATAATTCATGTTCATCTTTGCAAATTTGATGATTGAGTAAGGACTATGTTGGGTTTGTGCCTGATTTAAGAGGTCACATTCAAGCACACACATTTTGGCGCCCACCGTGGGGCAAAAAAAAATGATTTCTGACCTCACTCTCAAAAAATTTTGACAGAAATTTGAACTCTGTCGTGCGTCCATAAATCACTGGTATGAAATCTCGCATGAACTTTCAGGTCAAGTCGCGTGAATTTTTTCTCCCAGTAGCATTCTCTCACACGAGGAAACACTCTGTCGCGCAAGTCTCTGCACTTTCTCGCGCGTAGCTATATACTTTATCATGTGAAATTTTACAGACAGTCATTAAATTTCTAGATTTTGCAATTTACTATTATCATTTTCTGACATTTACTTTCTATTGTTGATTTCATGTTTCTGATTTCTACTACAGCATAACAGTGGTCTGCAGGTCGCTTGTCAAAGATCATAAAAACTTGTTAACTGTTTTCTTGCAGGAAAATTTTCAAAGACATATTAAAAATGTTGTGCTTGTTTACTATTTTTCATTCACATAGTTTAAATAGGGCTTTGTTAAAATTTCTTAAGGGTCTTGATAGCAAAGTAGGGGAATAGACTCTTCATTACATGGAAGTGATGCCCATGGATGAAACCGAGACCCAGATGTTGCTAGAATGACAGATACCTGGGGAAGTAGAGCAAGTTAGTGGATCTTTAACACATCTACTTGTTAGGGGATTATGCTCTTCTCTCTTTGAGAGAATCACAAACCCAAAGGCTTGTGGATTTGGTGGAGTGAAACTATCTAGGTGATGAATATGTCTTGAGTGTTTGGGTAAGGTGAAGAGGTAGAAAATTATGCTCTTCTCTCTTTGAGAGAATCAAAAAATAGACCCTTGAATCCAAGCCAAGTTGTGTCACCTTTAGAGGGTCTGCCAGAAGCTGAACCTCCGAAAATGACCCAAGTGAGAAAACACCTATCGCCAGTGATTCCACCTCACTATAATAAAGTCTTCTTTGTTGAGTCCAAAGACTCCAAATCCATGGTAACTTCTTTCTCATGATTTTGACTATCATCTTGAGAAAGCCTTTTTTGTTGTATTGAGCGGCGCCACTCCCAGCCTTGCTTGCAAGGGTGTATGAATTTCAAGTGTTGGTGTGGCTACGAGGCCCCAACTCTATATCAGAGGCACCAAAGGTTATTGTGAATGGAAGCCCACTAAAAACTCTCTTAGTTAGATGCCTACCTGGATCACCTCTAAAAGAAGACATAATCTGTGCACAGGGAGAGGGAAGAATCTCTCCCCTAGATTCTCGACATAGGTATGCACCTGGATGCTTGAATTGGTATATGATGCTAGCCCCTACTTTAAGGGTAACCTTTGAACATATATACTTAGTCATTGGAAACACCAAAAACATTGGCGCCCTCTCGAGAGTGACACTACTGTGTGAGTTGCACAGATACGCATAAGACAGTGGTGCACGGATTTTGTCTTCTCTACCATTTTTTTGTAGGGATAAATAAGTGTTTGTTTTGAGTCTTAAAAATATCCAATCATGATCAAAAAAAGACTCCCATGATTCTTCCAAGTTGCTTTATCCTTGGTAGAACTGTTTACGACTATTGCTTGTGTCACTATTGCTTGATTGAAACTTTGTGCTTGTTAACGAGTGCTTGTCACCTTGAAACTGAGATTGTTGATCTGTATCATCATACAAATGCCCTAAATCTAGAAATTATATCAGAGAACAGTCTTGAATGTGTCTTGAAATCTAGTTTTTATCTCAAAAACTGAGTCTGTTTATCAAAACCTAGATTTTTCTCGAGTGAGATTTCAAAAACTAAGCACTTCCTCGTGTGAGCTTGCATTTTCTTACATGTAGTTGAGCACTTCCTTGCATGAAATAGCACTTTCTCATGTGAATCTGTACCTTGGTTTCCTAAAATAGTGAGCTTTTTCCCGTTGACTGGTGAATTTTTTGCCTGATCTGACTTTTGTCTGGGATTTGATTGCCTGTTTCCCTGTTGTCTGCAGTCTAAAACTGGTTGTTTCAAGTTGTGAACTGACCAATTCTTACTCAAACTTGTCTTGTCTCTTTGTCTCCATCCTATCTTTTCTGTGTTTTTGTACCTTGCGACGTGATAGTCACATCTTGGTTGTTCTAGCCATACTCTTGATGATTCATGCCGAGTGCATCTCACATCTTGGTTGTTCTAGCCTATTACCTCCTTTTTGTTATTTCTAGAGATAGAGTTATAAGTTGGATCCTAATTTTTCTCTTGTTTCATCTTTGTCTATGCCTGTTATGACTAGAAGCAGTAATATATTTCCCATTCACGGTTCTGGAATAGGTAGAAGTAAACCTCGTAATCAAGGAAAAGGTCATTCTGAACCCATTGTTTAATCTAATAGTCAAGAGGGATCCTCACATTCTTCTTCCCCATTCAGTATAGATCTGAGTCCAAATTAGAAACCAGTGTTACAACTGTGCTCTAATCCTTTGTTTTAAGATCAACACAATCCATTTATTTCAGATCAAGAAGGCTTCAGAAAGTCACCTGTTTGGGTTGACCCTATTAAAAAACCTCACTTCCTTAGTGATCCTTTTGAACATATCAATCCTTTTGATCCTATCAACCCCTTTGATCTGCCGAGAGATACATTGACCAGGAGTTCTCAACTCGATACTCACACTCATACTAAAGAGGTGCACACGGTACAATCTCATGTTAATGACATGGCAACTCCTTTTGATTACTTACAAGGTCAATATAGTGGGGTCAGCGACCAATCTCAAAATGATCAGGGTCAAAGAGAAGAGCAACATCATAATCGCCCTCCTCCATATGACCAGGGTCAAGATCAGACTCAAAGCATTTATGAGATCCTTGGTAATGATGATGAGCCAATAACTCAAAATGACATATATGCTGCAAAATCTAATAAAGCTCTCATCAAGATGATGGAAATACTCCTTGCGAAAGATAAAGAAAAATATTTTCTAGATTTTGCAAAACAAGGAGTTAAGCTACCCCCAAACTTCTAAGTGGAAACGCTTGTGGCTAAAGAAGAAGAGAGTGAGACTACCAAATTGCATAAAGTAATTCAAGATATGAAAAATCAAATCATCCAACTTATGAAAGATAAGGACAAACCCACACAACAATTCACGATGGAAAGCATCTGTCCTTTTCCTTTTGATAGGAGTCTTCACATGCCACCTTTTCCCAAAGTTGTAGAACTCCCTAAGTATGATAAGTACCTAGGTACCACTGACCCTCAGGATCATTTGAGAGAATTTGGGGCCCTATCTATGGATTTCATGCATGATCAAACCTATTTGATGTGTCTATTTCCCCAAAGTTTGGGTGGACCTACCATGGAGTGGTTTTCTCGACTACCCACTGGCATCAAGACTTTTGATGAGATTGTGAATATCTTTATACAACATTATTCTCACAATATACAGCATCCCATCAACATAAGGGACCTTTGTAAGCTCAAGAAAAGACAAGGGGAGCCATTCCTAACATTTCTCCAAATATGGAGACAACTTTGCACTAAGTATCCTCGCAAAATACCTGAATCAAAGAAACTCAATATCTTCTTGGATAATCTCACCCCTAATTTTGGGTATCAAGTAAAACTTCAAGGTCCCCTTAATTTTGATAGCATGATAAAGCAATCTATGAGGATAGAGGAATTTATTGTTAAGAAAGGTGAATTGACTTTGTATAAAGACAATAAACAAGGTTCCTCCTCTTCCAACAAAGATAAAGGGAAGTTTGTCAACAAAAATAGGGACGTTGTGAATGATGGAGTGGTTGATAATGTAACCCCAGCTCCTTCAAAACCGGTCTTCAATCTCACTTCCGGTATACAAGCGACCAAAGCTATTGAAAAGGCTGCAACAAACACTCAACAGCCTTCTAGATTCTCTGGCAACAAACCTTGGGCCCCACGACCCAAGCATGAATTTACTTCTTTGGGAGAACCGCTTGATGTGGTTTTTAAGACTTTGGTGCAAAATCAGATTCTTGCTCCTTTGGACAAATGTCTATATGATTTGCAACCACTACCCCATTAGTGGAATGACAACGCATACTGTGACTATCACCAAAACAAGGATCATAAGACTGCTACTTGTCTTCAGTTGCGCCATAAAGTCCAAGATCTGATTGATAATCAAGTTATCATTGTGGAAAATCATAATAAGAATTCAGATCACCAGGAATTTAAAGATCCATTTCCTCATCATGAGAAAGGCGAGTCTTCCAACGCTAAGAACAATAATGCCAAGGTTAACTACACACATGCCACTTATGACAATGTCATCAACATGATTGAACCTGAGGAAGTGGAGTATTGTAATGTGATTAATACCAGGGGGAGCAGGGATGCTCCTAAGCCTAAGACCCCATTCATCTTGAGAGGCCCTGGGTCTTGCTTATCTAAATTTGAATCATCTCAGGATTGCGTGAACGTTGTTACTGGATCCTGCACTAAGATCACTATCAAGGGTCCTGACCCTCCTGTTACTACATCTGCACCAAAACAAACCATGGATAAAGCTATTCTTAGCCCCACCAACAAGACCACAAAAGTGGTCCCCACACCTTCTACTATTGGTTACAACATTCTAAACTAGCTGCAAAGAACCAATGCTCAAATAACTATCTTTGAGTTGTTGAAGATCTCACCTGCTCATAGGAAGATTCTGGATAAAGCCCTCACAGAGGCTAATTTCCCCAAAGACATCAATCTGGATCAGTTTCAATCCATGGTGGGTCACTTGACTTCACCACATTATTTTTCCTTCTCACAAGAAGATGGTCACTCAATTAGTCACCCGCATAACTCTCCTCTGCATATAGAAGTCATGATTAGAAAACAACTAGTCTGTCGTGTCCTTATTGATAATGGTGCTGGCCTCAATATTTTATCTACTCACTTTCTTTCTCAGTTAGGTTATGTTGAAGATTGCATAGATTCCTACAAGAGAATTACTATCAAGGCCTATGATGAAGAAGAGAGAAAATCTAAAGGTTTAGTCATGCAACCCATTCGGGTTGGACCGATTGAAAGAGATGTCACATGTCAGGTGCTAGACCTTCCTCTTGCATATTAAATCTTGCTGGGAGACCATGGATCCATGAGATGCAAGCGGTTCCCTCTACATATCATCAATGCATTAAGTTCCCTTTCCAAGGCATAGAGGTGACAATTCTTGCTAGTATGGCCTCCTCTTGCAATGCGCTCACACAGTCAGCTGATAGTCTTGTTCTGACTAATAGAGAATACACAAAATTCTATGATGCCAAGCTAAGAGATATGGAACAGACTTTAAAGATCAAAGACATAGGCATGGGGGGGTATCAAATAGAACCTGTGCTATCATTAGAGGCTCTACCTCTGTCTCCTTGTTCTTATGGGAGACCTTATAAGAACTGTAAATATTCTATTGCCCCCCTGAAATAGTCTATGATGGTATCTTTGTACGAGCTTCAACACCACTAGAAGACAAAGATGTGGAAAGAGATATTAAATCTTGGCTTTGCAAAGGAAAGGACATGTCTGAATAGGCTACCCCAGCTCGTGAACTAAATCCCAATAGTGAAGGTCTTAAGATTATGAAACACTTTGGATACAAAGGGAGTGGTCCAATAGAGGTGAATGGTAATGGGTTAGTTGAACCTATTAAAGCTATGGGTCAAAAGATGAAAGACACAACTGGTTTAGGCTTCAAGAAGATCCTGTTCCATCTAGGGATTAACAAATTTGTGCCAAAATTGGATCCTCCACCAGAACCTGAAGGCATAGCTACAATCAACACCGTAGAGGATAGCTCTGATGAGGATTGCTTTCCTTATCCCATTCCTCTAGACCTGGCAACATTCTTTGCTGAGCCAGATAATTTTGTACCTCATGCCAGTACAGTCGAGACTGACAACGATTTTGATAAAACCACTCCATTTGATGCATTAACCTATGAATAATGGAAAGTGTTACAAGATCCTAGTTTCCAAGGTGAACAATACATACTACCAGAGTTTCAAGAGCAGCTGGCACAAGAATAGGCTGATGTTGCAAGAACTCCCAAACCTTCATGGTGCAAACACCCAAGTCAGATTTCAAACATAGATTCTCATGAATATGAGTTCGACAGTTTGTCAAAAGGATCCTATGAAAAGCTTCTCAACATAGGTGAAGGGTCTAGTGAAAGGTCTAATGAGTTTGAGTCCATAAATTTTAACATGGCTTCTACTACATTTTCTAGGAGTCAAAAGGATTTGAATACACCTTTGGATGATATCAATCTAGGTCTCAGCTTACTAGTCAGCGCTTTCGATGACTATACCGTGAATGCACTTGAACCTGCCACTTCTCTATCACTCCAACATCCTAAGCTAATAGACTAGAATTCCCCTTCCTCATCCAATGAAGTCCTTACATTCCAGAATGACTATGCTCTAGCCTACTACCTTCATTTTTTTGAACCTGTAACATCCTCCACTAGTGAAGAAAGTGTCAACATGACTGAGGCTGATATCAAGTATCTTAGTCATAAAATTAAAAGATGAAAAAATAGGCACTCTGATGGTGAAAACCACATTATGGCAGTGTCAAAGCCAAAAAAAGTAAAAATAAAAGACGTATCCAAAGGTGAAAACCTCTCTAAGGTGCTTGAGGATGAGATACTTGATGTGCTTCCGATTCACTTCTAGGAACGCTCATCAGTGCTAATTGAGCCAACTCAGTCGGTAAATCTGGGTACAGAAGAACATCCACACATTATTCATGTGGCCAAATCATTATCTACAAAAGAACTCAAAGAATTCATAGACTTCTTCAAGGTGAAAAAGATAAAATTTGCATGGACATATTCTAACATACCGGGTGTAGATCCTAACCTCATTATGCATCACTTGTCAATAGCTCCAGGTGTGAAACCAGCCAAACAAAAACTTAGAAAGATGCATCCGCATGTGGCTCTACTGGTCAAGGCAGAGTTGGAGAAACTTCTAAAAGCTAGATTAATCAGAGAAATTGATTACGCAGAGTGGATCTCTAACATAGTCGCGGTGACTAAACATGACAAATCTATCAGGGTCTGCATAGGCTTTAGGGACTTAAATAAGGCATGTCCAAAAGATGATTTTCCATTTCCCAACATTGATATGATTGTGGATATGACAGCAAGATATGAAATGTACTCCCTAATGGATGGCTTTTCTAGCTATAGTCAAATAAAAATTGCGTCAGAGGATCAAGAAAATACTGTGTTTACTTGTGCATGGGGTACTTTCTGCTAGAATTTCATGCCCTTTGGTCTTAAGAATGTTGGAGCCACTTATCAAAGAGCAGTCACAAACATATTTCATGACATGATGCACAAAACAATGGAGGACTATGTGGATGACACCCTTGCTAAAAGCATGGATAGGAATGCACATCTCACTAATCTAGGCCCTATACTGGATCATATGGAAAAATTTAGAATGCGTCTTAACCTTAAGAAATGTGCATTTGGAGTAACTTCAGGGAAATTTCTTGGTTATATCATCTCCACAAAAGGAATCAAGGTGGATCCGACAAAGGTGCAAGCTATCATGGAAATTCCTCCACCTCCTAATATCAGACAAATTAGAGGTCTTCAAGGTCGGCTTCAATCTATCAAGCGCTTCATCTCGCAGCTAGCTGACAAGTCACAACCATTTACAAAAACTCTACATAAAGGTGTGACCTATGAATGGAATAGAGAATGTGAACAAGGATTTCAACAAATCAAGCAATATCTAGCCAATCCACCTATATTAATGCCTCCTATCCACAAGAATCCATTAATCTTATATATCTCAGCTACAAAAACCTCTTTGGGTGCCCTATTGGCTCAAGAAGATCAAAATAATAAGGAAAGAGCCATCTATTACATCAGTAGAACATTGGTCTCTTACGAAATGAATTATTCTATCATTGAGAAAGCTTGCTTAGTGATAGTGTTTTCTTCCCAGAAGTTACGACATTACATGCTAGCTCACGCTACAAGGCTAATCATAAAAATTGATCCATTAAAGTACTTACTCAGTAAAGCTACCCTCACAGCTAGATTAGCTAAATGGGTCATGCTCCTTAGTGAATTTGATATTGAATATGTTGAGAGAAAAGCTATCAAAGGGAAAGTGATCACAGATCAGTTGGCTAAGACACCTATTACAGATCATCAACCATTAAGGATCAAATTCCCAGATGATTCCATCATGCTTCTCACACATCAGACATGGACCATGTTCTTTGATGGATCATTCACCCAGCAGGGGTCAGGTGCTATAATTTTGTTCATTACACCTCAGTGGTATTATTACTAAAGGCATACAAAATGATGTTTCCTTGCACAAATAACACTGTTGAATATGAAGCTTTGGTTAATGGATTAAATATTGCTATTGAATGGCGTGTTGATAAGCTAAAGGTCTTTGGAGATTCAAAGTTGGTTATCAATTAGGTGAATGACATCTATCAAACAAAAGATGAAAAACTGGTGCCCTATAAAAAGATGGTTGATGATCTTAAGAAATACTTTGCACATGTTATGTTCCAACAAATTCCAAGGGCAGATAATAAAGTAGTTGATGCCATGCCTACTCTGGATTCTATGTTACAAATGCCAGAAAATGATTTCAGACATGAATTCCTAGTGGAGACATTATGCTACCCTACCTATGATTCCCCTAACTCCCGGATGATCTGTTCATTCATTAGACATGACTCATCCCGCTACCACCATATCTACTCTTATCTTTGTGACCAAATTATTCCTGACACATATACTCGAAATGAAAAATGTCACCTAATCTACAGTGCTTCACGGTTTGTCATCGTAGCTAACAACTTATATAGACAAGGTCTAGACAATACCCTCCTTAGGTGTTTAGAACCTGATGAGTCTAAGTGTGTGTTAGAAGAAGTAAACAAAGGCATCTATGGATCTCACTCAAACTGACATTAGCTCATAAACTTATTAGAGCTGGTTACTACTGGCTGAATATGGAGAAAGAAGATACACAGTTTGCTAAATATTGTAAACAATGCCAACTTCATGAAAACCTGATCCATGCTCCTGCCAAGGAGCTCATTCCTTTTGTCAGCTTTTGGCCATTTCAACAATGGGCCTTTGACTTAGTGGTTCAAATACATCCATCTTCTTCAAGGGGACATAAATATATCATCACTGCTATGGACTATTTCACCAAGTGGGTCAAGGTAGTGCCTCTTATTATAGCTGATGGCAAGTTTGTGGTTATGTTTATATTGAATTACATCATCTATAGATATGGTGTACCCTCATCAATAATCACTGACAATGGAGGGAAATTTAAGAGCAAGGATCTGACACAATTATGCAATAAATTCATAATCATTTAGCACTAGTCTTCTATCTATTATCCTCAGGGTAATGGACAGGCGGAAGCTTCAAATAAGACCATCCTCAAGATCTTACAATGCACAGTACACAAATTTGGACAAGACTGGCATCTCTAGATTAATCCAGCTTTATGGGCTTATCACACTAGCATACAGACACCAATAGGGGCCACACCCTTTTCTCTAGTTTATGGTGTTGATGTAGTACTTCCTATTGAGGTTGACATTCCTACCTTGCGAGTCTCTCTGAAGGGCCTCATTACTGATGATGATATCAGAATATCTCAGCTACAAGAGCTTAAACTACTAGATGAATGTCAGAAAGTGGCATTTGATCATCTCTGAGCATATCAGAAAAGAATATCTAAGAGTTACAACAAGAAGGTCAAACCAAGAGAATTCCAATTGGGTGATCTCGTCCTGAGAGAGAACCCCAAGAATCAACAACAACAGGTCCAGAAAAGAAAATTTGAACCAAACTGGTTTGGTTTGTATGTCATTATTGTAGTATTTGGGTCTGGCACTTACCAGCTCTCTACCACAAAAGGTGAACAACTCGAAGAGCCTATCAATGCTCTTCATCTGAAGAAGTTCTACAGTTGAGATGTCTTTTGAATGCTCATATACATACTTTATTCTGAGAAAATCCTAAAAATTGCAAAATGTCCTAAAAAATGATCATCTTAGTGAAAACCTGGCAAATAGACGCTTTGATGTATCTATTATCCTAGTGAAATCCTGGTAAATAGGCACCTTGATAATACAAAAAAATACAAAAATACAAAAAAAATTGAAAAAAGAAAAAGTACAAAAAAATTGGAAAAATGAAAATACAAAAAAAAGAGAGAAAAAGAGAAAAATGTGCCATTGATGAAAACCTGGTAAATAGGCGTCATGGTAGAAAAAATAGAATTTTTTCCAAGATGGTAAAAACCTGGTAAATAGGTGTCTCTTGTTCCATAATGCTCTATGAATCGCGGCATCTCTTTGCTTTCTTGCAGTTTACTTTCCTGCTCTAGTTGCTTTCCCGCTTTAGTTTGCTTTCCTGCTTTAGTTTGCTCATGCATTTGCTCTCAATCATCTTCAAGATTTTGCTCGACTTCACATGGATTGGAACTGGTCACACTCAAGGGTATCTTCCTAGCCTAGATAGAATGGTCCTATCTCTTGGAGTCTCTCTCCTCTTCACATCAGTTACCAATGGTTCTCACTGAGTCTGCCTGCTGATGCCTAGATCTCACATCGATCTTTATGCTTGAGAATCTTCCTTGTGTCAGTCACCAGTGGTTCTCACTGTGTCTACCTACTATTGCAATACTACTAATATTTCTCACATTGACTCTCTATCCACATGTTTGACATCAATCCGTTCAGTACTTGGGGGCATGACCCCCCACTTTGATCACCTCTTCAGTTTTCACTCGAGTCAGTAATATTTTCAGTTCTAAAGGACAAATCTCTATTGGCACAAATTGATGTTTATCAACACCTGATTAAATAGTGTTTTTCAACACTCTCTTTGGACACATCTATGTTTTTCAACACATGTTGAATATCGCAATGTAAACATCTCTCGATAGCAATCAAACACAATGCACTCACAAGCACAATGGTGTTTTTTTTCAACACCCCAAACCTAGACACATTCATAAACTTTGAAACATGCTGAGCTATGATTGAATCTTTCTTTGTAATTTGTATGTTCTCATGTTTTTCATTGATATTTTATTTTGTCTACTAGTTGTTGGTGTGGTTTCGATGATCCGATAGTGCCAAATAAATAGGGTGTATGTGATAAGAGCTTTTGCATTAAGGTGGAAAAGCCTCACATCCCTCGATCTTGTTTATTTGTACGCCAAGGGGAGGTTGGAACTATCTCCTTGACTATTATTTCTTTGTTTGTTTACTTGTGTACTCTTACTATATCAAACTGGAAACAATGTTCAGGTCATCTTGGCTCTTGTGCCCTGACGCTTACATTCGTTTCGTACATTTTATCCGATGAAAGTCATATTCATATCTTTATGGTCGCAGTGGCACCAGTAAGGATTATATTGACTTTGATGTTCCAAAATACTCAATGATGATAATTATGCAATAATTTCAACAATTAAGTCCTAGGGTTGCATTTAGCTTAGCCTTGCATTCGCATTTTAAGCTTGCATAGCGATGGTTTTGGTGCTCTCTTCATTGTCTCCTCATTCTTTGAAGGTCCTCATCTTTTGTCCTAGATTCCTCTTGACTACACAAGTGTCTGGTTCATGCTCTTGATCTTCATTCATATTCTTTTGGTTAGTACCTTTCGTATATTGCGATATCCATTTTTGTGGTTGAAATCTAACACTCCTAAGCAGCTCAAAATCGTGTTTTAAAATTTTGGGACCGACGCGATCAGATGCTTGTGCAGTCAACTTTCTGACGTTACTTTCTTGTCAAAATCATCTATCGTCATCATTTTCTCAGCTTCTGCAATATTTTCATCAAAGTCAACTCTAGTCAATTATGGTCAAACTTGGTCAACTATGGTCAAACCTAGTCAACAGGACCTCCTGATCACTCCAAATCGATTCTTCCTTCTCTTGATCTATCTCTAATTTTTATGGATCTTTGATCTTGCTTCTATCTACAATCTTTTGTTGTCAATCATCTTTCAATTGTTTCATCTTTCAATTTCACTCCCAAGGGGGCAGGATGATTGCATCATTGAATCTTTTCGCATCATTCTCAAATCAATCTGATCTGAATCAAAAGTCCCCATCGCTAAGGGCATCTCATCACTTGGGGCATATTCAATTTTCTATACCTTATGGTCAAAATTGGATATTCCCTGATCTTGAATCTCTAGGGGCATCTTGATGCCTCACATCTTGTCATCTTGCCATCTATCTTTGTAGGTATCTGAGCAATCTAACTCAGATCCTCAAGGATCAAGCTTTGTTCTGGAGATGATTCTTGAAATATCATTGGGTATTGGGGCAATCTAACCATGATTCTAGAGATAGTCCTAGATCTTCATCATCTATCAGTGGACATTGGGGCAATCTAACCCCGATTCCTATCTTCTCTCAAGTGGTATTTGGACCGTTGTCTTTGCAATCTAACTTAGACTTTGTAGAATTGTGTTTCATTCTGAAGGTGGTTCTGACTCTCGATCTGATCAGTGTCTTGGCAACCTAACCTATACTCCCAAAATCTTCATGTGTCACATTAGACTATTCTTTGAATCAATGTGTTTCTCACACATCAATTCAAAGAGGGGCAAAATGTAACACCCCAAAATTGGCACCTTACAATTCTACTCAATTTTGGTGCATTTTCTCATCATCAAAGTCCTATTGTACTAGGAAAATTTCTCTTCCTAATTGACTTTAATTGACTTGGTCTCAAATGCAGAAAACCTGAATTTGCATAAATCTCATACTATATTTAATTCCTGAATTATCAAGGTTTATTGGCTAAAGAATCCCTATGATTAATTAATTTAATTCTAAAGTTCTAAGTGCTTTTAAATTAAATTATTTCCACCCCCTTTAGCTAAATACACATCAAAAGGAATTAAAAGAATTATTTGCTTATTTGAGTGAATTATCCTCAAAAGGAATCCCATAATTCTATATGAAAAGTCACTCATGTGGCAATAATTCATTCTTTTAATTGAATAATTCCTTCAAAATTGTCTCACCTTCCTCCATGGAAATGAAGAGTCAACCATTTCTTTTCAAGAAACTCTTCATCCCCTTCTTAGGTTGTTCTATATTATGGGCCTCATTTTCTTCATTTGAGAAAGGCAATTTGTAGAGCATCAAAACTATAGTTAATTTTTGTCTCACCTATTTCATATTTCATATTTTTTGTTGCATTTTAGTTTAAATCTCATTTAGTGTAATTGCATTCTCATGGCTAGTTTATTTTGATTATTGTTCTAGTTTAATTCAATTAAATCTGCATCTCATTCTAGATTAATGACATTTTCATTCTTAGATTAATGGCAATTTGCTCATCTTTCATACTTTAAAATCCTCCATTTTAGCAATGGTCAAGGTTGTTGGCTCTCATTCTGAGAGTAAATTCAAAACCCCAGCTAAATAGGAGGCAACAGGTCACTTCAATCAAGTTTGTCAAATGGACAATTCATGTTCATCTTTGCAAATTCGATGATTGAGTAAGGACTATGTTGGGTTTGTGCCTGATTTAAGAGGTCACATTCAAGCACACACAACTTTAGGTGTTATTTTATGTTTTTATGAGTTCTTAGTGTTGAATTCATGTAATCCATGTCATTTTTATCCTGTTTTGATGGTTTGATAGGTTAGAATCCATTCAAAAGTCCAAAAGTTGCAAAAAGAGAGAAGTTGTAAAAATGTTGCTCATGCAACTCCAAATATTTTGCTCGAGAGTTGCAAGAGGGAAGTCCAACATTCGCCAAGGGATTTGGATCGATTTGAATTCACATATGAAGTGTTTTTAAGTCATTAATTATAACCTAAGTAGTTAGAAGTTTAGTGTTGAAGTTTTGATGCAATTTTTAATGGAAGATGAAGGGTTTTTCTAAGCATTTATGAGTTGTATGGTCATTTCTTGTATCATCCTTGAAAATAAAGTTCATTTTTTGAAGTTCCTTTGTGTTAGGTTAACATTTCAATTGGTTTGAGATCAATTGGTTTTGGTTTGAGGTTTTTTTGAATCATTTTTCTAGAAATAGTCCAAGAAGAGGCTTATTAGGACCATGTTTCACAAATGAAGTCCTAACTTACATTTGAACTGGTGAAATTTATCACCCTTCTAGAAAATGCAAGTTAGGATGGCATATTTATGGATTCCTAAAGCTTAGAGTGTGGCTCAAAGGGAAAGGTATGATTGCATCAAGCCCTAGGCTGAATATCTCAATGTATTCAGCCAGGATTGAAAGTAACAACATTAATATTTGAAGAATTGAATAGTTTAAAGTAAACTAGTGGTGGATTTGAGTTATTTTGGGTTAGTGGAGAAGTTCTGAGGCCCTGTACCTATTTCATGTACCCACCTTCTAATACTTGCTTTGGAAATCAAACCTAGTCTAGCCAATTAGGTTTGTGAACTTTGCAAGGGTTGGGTGTTGTAGCACAGGAGTTAGGAACCAAGGCTTTGGTTCTTAATAACTTCCAAAAGGGTGTTTGAATCTACCCTTAGTTTCCTTATATGTAATCTTGAAGAAAATTTAAGCCCAAAAAATCAGTAGTATAAACCTACAAGGAATTCTACGACAGTTCTAGATAGGTACTATACGGAAGTTGGAGAGTCAATCTGAGGGTTGAATCCCTACCCTTACACCATAAGTAAGGTTTCCCAATCACTAGTTGGGGTTTGTGAATCCATTGGTGTAGATTTATATATTTTGGCTTAAAATAGGGCTAGTGTCCCTAAAACACAAAATTGCAAGATTTTGATTTGAACAATACTCACCTAGGAAGGGTAAGTAAAGGACTTTACCACCTTGGATAGGTATAAGAAATTGTGTCTAAGAGGACCAAGGAGTCAAGGATTTAATAAGTTGTGTTGGGTGGATTAGAAAAGAGAAAGGACCATTACCACACTTCTCACTATCACCTCTGCATTAAGTGGTATCAGAGCTTAGAAAAGCTCTTCGAAATGAAAATGAAAGAGAAATTTGATGAGACTGAAGGAGAGATCCCTAAGAAGAAGAAGAAGAAGAATTGCACTTGAATCTCTTTAATACATAATGGATGAATGGATTTCATGTGGATTTCTCTTCATCATGAATTGTAGGTATGAAAATAAGAGGAAGAGGTCTCCTTTTATACACATTTTGGGGCCTAGATTTTGTAAGGTCGACTCCAATTAATGATCTAAAAGATAAACCCTTGCATCAGGCTTGGAGCCCACTAAAAATAAAATCCCTAGGACAAGGTCAACTTGGGTTGACCTTGTCTAGGAAGATTTTATTTTATTTTTGTTGGGACCCAAGGGTTAATGTAAAGAAAGGGTTTTGAAAACCATAGCCCGCCCATAAATCAAGGAAAATTCTGAAATATGAAAATGCATGTAAAGGACCTAGATGGAAGATGCATTATGGGATACGATGAAAAATAGGAAATCATGCATATAAGTTACAGTCATTTTTGAGTTTTGAACAAATAATGTTGATTTGAAGGATGTGTAAGACTAAAAGGATGTTGAATCAATGTGTGAACACATATATACTAAAATAGGGCTAAAAATTAGCACCTAATAAGGGTGCTTAATTTTTAGGATGATACAATATGTATAAAGACAAATTAAACAAAAAGATAAATATTTGTCATAAAAAAGGACAACAATAGTTGAATGTAGCTGAGTAAAATCAAGAGTAATTTGCATATAGTCCTCTACTAAGAAAATCTTAGCACCTTCGTTAGGATTGGAATGCTATCCAACACACAATACCCTTATTGTAGCCTAATAAATTCTTAGAAAGCCAACAATGTGTACAAAGACAAGGTAAACC
Organism: Thuja plicata; assembly: GCA_018584345.1. Lineage (NCBI taxonomy): Eukaryota > Viridiplantae > Streptophyta > Pinopsida > Cupressales > Cupressaceae > Thuja > Thuja plicata. The sequence continues at coordinate 3,016,050 of MU226225.1, forward strand.
AAAATCTACATAACCGTTGTCAAAAAGGACAATAATAGAAGTAAAATCGAGATTAGTTTGCATATAGTCATTTTCTAATAAAACCTTAGCACCTTTTCTAGGAGTGGAAGGCTATCCAACATACAATATCCTTATTGTAGTATGATAAATCCTAGAAATCTTGTAGTGTGTACAAAGATAGGGTAAACAAAAATCTACACACCGCAGTCAAAAGGGACAAGAATAGTTTTAAAATAGCTAAGTAAATTAAGAGCAATTTGCATAAAGTCCTCTACTAAGAAGACCTAGTACCTTTGCTAGGAGTGTACTGATATTCAATACACAATATTCTTATTCTAGTGTGATAAATTCTTATACCCATAATAAAAAAGGACAACAATAATTGAACACTACACTAGTTAAGTGAAATCAAGAGTAGCTAAATTGCGGGTTTTGATGATGGGCATTGTCAATGCCATGGTTAAATATTAACCTAATGTGTCTTGAGACCTAAAATTAACACAATACCCATCCATCAATTGTGGATATAGAAATAATCATTGGTGAATAATTGTGTTGATCCTAAATTTTGCAACTCATTATGGTAACATACCTTATGAAAAGTTTGGGTGTTGTGGGACCAAAATTGCTAACACTCAAAAGAGTCTTAGGGGATGAGGCGTTGACTCTCCATGAACAGGGGGATGGAAAGAGAAGAATACTAAAATTAAACAAAAACTATGGTGATGTGCCAAATTATTTCACTATTTACTCAGAATCTTTCACAAATGAAAAGAGAAAACCACAACATCAAAATGTAAATATTGTCCTATAAATTGGCATAGTATACCACAATCCCTTCATATTAAAGATGAGAACATAATGAAAAGATCATTGAACCAGGTCAAAACATTCATATCATCTCATGAGTGCATCCATGAAAGCTGAGAAATAACAATCACATTATAAAACACTTATTTATCTACATGTTTTTGATAACATCACAAACATAGAGTATCTTTATCATTCAATCACTTTCAATTGGAAGAGTTAGTTTCAAACATGTTATATCACTGAAAGTAATCTTACATACAAAAATACTAGAGTCTTATAAGATATTCACTATTTAAATTGATATAGACTTCAAGTGTATTCAATATCAATTAAAACTAAAAAGGCTCATTCGATCACAGTCGAACTTCAATTAACATGAAAGTATTTAAAAGTAAAGCCTACAAAATATGGTATCTCAGAATTATACCAAAAATAAATATTCTACTGGTTAAAATTATTATTCTCCTTGAAAAATAAAAAATCCAACCCTTAAAACCAGAAACATCCCCCCTTAAAAGCACCTCTCTGCAACCACAAAATATTCCTAGAATCAATATCCCACCTCGTTGGACAAGCTACCACCCAAGAAGATTATTGTCAAGGCCAATAGAGGAGTTGCCGCAACAATATGTCATATGACAACCTTTATCCATTTGACATGGATCCCAAAAGAAATAAAAATTGGCATATGCAATCATTTAACATTCCCCAAGGTGTAACAATCTTTCTTTAAAAAGGCTTAGGACATGTGGTAACGTAGCAGAGTTTCTAGCGAGAGAAAATCCCTACACCTTCACAAAAAATCTTGTAGGCATGACACGTATCCAACACCCTTTAAATCTTTATGACCAAGGGAATAAAGAGGAACCTGTAAGGAAAAGAAAACTCTAACCCACACACAAAAGAAAGCTTCAACTCACAAAGAATTCTTTAGAATGACGCTTGGAAATCAGGGAAGGTCTGTATATAGATATATAGAATTGGCGACTCTTGGGGAACTTGATTACAAGGTTCAACACCAAAAAATTTAGATCCTACAAAAAGAAAGGGTAAGGAAGACAAAGATCATAGCATGGCCAGTACCCATTCCTTGTTTCTTGGGAAGCTCTAGAGCTGGAAGTCACATAAAGCATTATACAATGTGATATTTTTCATGAAAAGTGAAACTTCTCAAACTATCCCTTGTGGTATTGATGCAAGAGCATACTAGGATTCTTGGCAATCATGTGTCAACCAAAAATATGTGTTTACTTTGGAGTTTTGTAGCTTGGAGGAGTCCTCTGCGGTGTGTTTTGGTTTCCTATTTTCTCAGCTCCTATTGCTCAGCATGCTTTCCGAGTTGCTCGGTATTAATTGCTGAGTTGTTCTATTTCTCGGTGTTGCTTGGGGAAGCTTGGCCACATCTGTTGCTTAGCTTTCTTGGCAGTCTAGTGCTTGGTAGTTGGGCTAGCTGACTGGGTCTTATTTGGAGGCTGACTTGTTGGATGAATTTGCATTTAATATTTGTATTTGGAGGTCAACTTGGTCTTGGGATTTTAATTAATTTTATTTGCAAGGCCAACTTGTGGCTTGCTTAGTATTTATAGGGGGTTTGAGTAGTTTGTTGAGGTAGTCCATTGGTGTGAAAAAGGAAGACTATATTTTAGCAGAAGAGTAGCCTGTTGTTGTGATCTATTGCAGAGCTAGAGTTGAGGCTTAGAAACAAGGAGATTACTTGGAGGCCTGTGTGCACAAGTTCAGATCTTCCTGTAGGTTTCTACCAAATTGATGTAACCTGTTGTTGTAGATCTGACTAGCTAGGGTGAGGGTTGAGTTGGATGTTGAGGGATCTCATAGAACTATTATTTTTTTTGTAATTGGTCATAACCAGGAAGGCCTTACAGCCCAGAATGTTGCAATAAATTGAGTGTTGATTCCATTCTCTGTTATTTGTTGTTATTGTTATTTCTGCTGTGTTTTTTTGGTTGTTGGCTACAAGTTTGGATAGTCCATTATTGGATTCTCCAAGCTTGAATGCATTAGGTATCCAAACTGAACTAGGGGAAGGTGATTGGGTCCTAAATATCTCTTACTTGAGCAACCTCAAGGTCAAGTCCCAAGACTTGTTCATAGGATTGATCCTACCATTTTTGGTCCATTAGTTGTTTCACCTATTCTTCTTCTAAAATTGATCCATCCACCCTAAAGGGTGAGGGGTTCTCAACATTCACAAATGCATCTATATTTTCTTTTTTTTTTCACAATAGAATCCTTTAGCTTCTCTAGGCACTCCCTGGTGAATGTGATTGCCTCTCCACATTTGATGAACTCTCTAACGCGCATCATTACTAGTTGTTTGTCTCTGATCCCAATTGATGATAGAGTGTCATCAAAAACTTAAAAAAAAAAATCAATTAGGCTCCTTACCTCATTTATGCTGGGGATTATTATTTTTGGGTAATTTCCAAAGCATTTTCTACCTTGGTGCTTAATTTTGTAGCATCGGCCATGAACCTAAAAGTTGGCATCATACTCAATGTGGACACCTTAATTCCATCCCAAAAGGACACATACAAGTGTTTCACCATCAATATACAACTTTTTGAGATGGGGACAACGATGGGGACTTGCAAATGGTTGATCTAATCATCTTGTGCCCTGACAACTTCCTCCAACTAAGTTACACATGCATGCTCAGTCGACATTCTTTTCTAACACTCGATCAACTCTTTTTATTTTTCTTTTAGTTCTTTCAGTGCACTCTCAACATTTTCCCACTCTATGTCTAGTGTATTTCTAAGGCTTTGAATATTGCTTTGCAGCTACAGTCCCCTTGCTCGCAGATATTTCTCTATTTGCAACCATTAAGCTTGACTAGCCACCAGTTCTCTATCTTTCTAGAATATCCCATTGGATTTTTGGTCCAACTCTTTCTTTAGGGACACTCGGTCCAAATCAGATCATTTACATCACTCTTGCATCTTAGAAAGGTGTCAAGCAAAATCTTGTCAGTCCTTGGCTGCTTGGTTCTTCTACTCCTATAAATAATTTTGGGCATCAACCAGTGATCGTTGTAGATGCAACAATTCCTGCTCCTTGTCTTCTATTTGTTGGAGAACCCTTATTTTTCCTTCATCCAATTCACATCTAACATTGTTCAGTTCCTCATTGAGCTTAGCTACCACAACGTGTTTGTAATATTTCATGCTTTGAGTCTGCCTTGTAAATTTTTTAAGTTTCCTATCATACCTATGCTCAAAGGGTTTAAAATCATGATTGAAATTGTCCCTGTACCTCTGCAAATATTGTTTTAGCCCTTAACCTTGTTGCAAATGCCAAAAAACCCTAAGTCCTTAGGTTATTTCCATGCAAAAAAGCCCTAAATTTCCTAAACAAGTTCTATTTTGTAGTTACTTTTTGGCACTTAAGTCCTAAAAATTTTCATGTGCTAATTATTCAGTCGCTTAGTCTCATGAGGAAAAGTGGATACTCCTTGTAATCTAGAGACTTGGTGAAAAGCTTTGGTCACGTAGTCTCCTAATAAAAAGAATATGCTTTAGAAGATTATGAGACTTAGTGCAGATCATTGATCTCAGTTATGATCTAATGATGGTTAGGTTATCTCTTGATGAGATCAGAGTTAGTGTTTTCATATGGTGACTTCGAGTTTACTCAGTCGAGTTATCTCCGGATGCAACCCAGGGTTATAAGTTGAGTCAAAAGATTAAGGTTTCACCATTGTCACTAAGTCTCGAAATAAAATGTGAGTTAAGTGAAAGATCAGGAGATTCAACGATAACCGTTGATTAGAGATTAAATCTAACAAAAGTTAGGAAGTCTCTAGATTAACCCTGCAGTTCAAAAAAGATCAAGCGACATGGAGTTTTAATAGTTTCCAAGTCTCTGAATAAACCTAGGTTGAATGTCAGTTTGGAATATAGTGTTTTTGTGCATTCATGAGAAGAAAGATGAGTTAAGTTAGTAATCAAGAGATTCAGTGACAACCACAAGATGGAGGCCAGATCAACAGTAGTCACATGGTCGCGGTATAAAATTGAAAATTCAAATAATATCTGGTGATCAAGAGACAAAAGAAATGTAAGACACGTGTCCATCAGTCACAAAATCTCATGAAAAGTTAAGGTTTGATATGAAGATCAGGAGACTTAGCGAAAAGTGTCATATGCGGAGAAAATGAAGATCAACAGCAGTCATTTTGTCTCCAAATGGAAATCATAAAAGTGAAAAAATAAAGTGATAAGGAGACTAAATCCTTTTGTCACCAGGCCTCTAGACAAACTGTGAGTTAGAGATTTGGTTCAGTGACATAGAGATGTATCAGTCGCCAAGTCTCCAGATGTGACCCGAGGTTGAAGAAAAGTTAGGTGAAGGCTTAGTCATGTTGTTTCCATAAAAGGAAGGGTTAAGTTAAAATATTAGGAAACACAGAGACAACTGTTGATCTGAAGATTGATCCAACTGTAGTCGCTAATTCTTAATAACAAACTGGAGTTAGAAAGAATATCAAGAAAAAAGGAGATTACTTAGTCACTAAGTCACCAGAAGTAAAACCTGAGTTAAAAGAAGACTTTTCTGCGATGCCATGGTGGAGAGTTGCTGACCAATAAGATTTTAGAGATTTTGACAGGTGGAAAAGTAGCCATAATTTGATTTAATGCAGCCAATTAGATATGTTTTTTATCTCTTTTTGAATTTTGTAAAGTTTTTATAAGCAAAAGCCCTCATCAGAATTGATTACTTGTCAGTTTTAATGCCATGGCTAGAACCAGAAATTGATGCCACAGTGCGTAAACTAGTGGTGGAAGTGACTAAATTGCAAGTTTACTGGTTTGAAGAGACATCTGCATTAATTTCTCAGTTATAAGTATGTATGTCTGTAATCATTGCATCCTTACTAGCTTCTGGATTCTCAGAGCAAAGAAATTTTAAAGAATTCATTATTTTTTGAGAAGAGTGAGATCTCCAGCAGCAAGTAATTCAAAGAAGTGATTTCTTGATTTAGAATTTAGCAGGGATTGTGATTATCAGTGTCTTCGGTGCTCAGAATTGCAAATTTTAGGGTAATTAGCAGTTGGTGGTGAGGATTTTGAGAAGATTTGCTTCAATATCGATGAAGAAGGGTGTGAATAGCACAAAAAGGAAAAAATGAGTCAAGCACTGAGTGTGGCATCCACTAGTGGAAGAATTGATGATGCTGAGGATGACATAAAGGGGAAGAGAAATTATTCAAATGAATTTCTCACATTGCTACTAGGCTCAAGCCAAAATAGAAAGGTTAGTGTTGATGTTTCAATTGATGACATATCATATATTAGGGATGCAAAAACCCTAGGTTATTCATTATTTAATTAATTTTTCAAAAATAGTGATGAGCCTATGCCAATTTCAAAGCCTTGGACCTGTGGATTAGCTAGGTTAATAGTTCCCGACATCTTTGTAGATGTTGATTTCATTCTAGAATTGGCCAGTAGGTATGATACCTTGACCAAAATAATTAAGAGGGATGATGGAAAAGCCCTACTTACCTTGGACCATAATTATTTCATGAAGGCCTTCAATGTGTACTACCCTATGACTACTGAGATAAACTTGAAGAGCCTAGAGAATAGGTATGCTAGAGATTCTAGCATTGCTGCCAAATTGATCAAGGAACATCATGTTCCTAAGAAGATGAAAACCTACATAGCATCCATGCCAAGAGAATCCCCATACTTTGACAAGGACCTAAATTTCTACATAAAATACATATCATATGCATTATGCAGAGTGTTGGGAAAGGATGCAGGAGCAGATAGAATTACCTCAGACATTCTAATGATTGTACTAGACATGCAGAACCTCCATACCACCTCCAACTATGATTACATTCAATATATCAGAGACAAAATGCACCAGGGATTCATAAACATACAGAAAAAGGAGGCTCATCCCAAATTCATGTATTATTCAGGTCTAATGCACTTGATCATATACTACAATTTCCCACTCATCAACTATTAATCTCTACAGCCATAAAGGTTTTGTCACAACCAGCCTAATCCTGTTCAATTCTTGCTAAGAGTGTGGAACTACACCTCTAGAGAACATGAGTTTTGTGCCTTTGAGAATTGGATAGTTTATCCAATCCTTCAGTTCCTAGGTGTAAATAAGACCAGGATGTCAATCAAGATAGTTCAACTACTCAGACCCTGCCAATATCTTGACAAATGGCTAGGAGACCATAATTGGGGAGACTTCTACTATGAAAACAACTTCACACTAATGAGGGTGTATGGTTGTACCCACCCTCCACACATATTGCCATTCCATGTGCCACCAAGAATAGCTACAATGGAATTCATAAGGCAGCTCATTTTGACAAATAAGGAGCATCTTGCACCACAGAGAAAGGGTACTTTTACCCCTAGGAAATTCAGGATCTATAATTTTACTATTGGAAAAGGGGAAGTAGACCTTGTCAATAATTGGATGAATCACTATAGGATGAATGTGGCCTTGTATAGACATGTTGACATAGAAGGCTTCATCCGTAGTGCCAGAAAGTTGCTGACACCAACCATCCCCTACACCCAAGACCATGAAGAGTGCATGGAAGAAGATTTGATAAGAAAAAATATGTTGGAGGATGAGGAGGTGGATAGGAGAGCTATAAAGTTTAATGAAATTATGGACCTAGAAAGGAAGGTCAAGAGAAAAGGCCTCTGATTTGGGGGATTCTTCCCTGATATGCCTTATTTGAAGAGGCTAGAAGCCATGATCAACTCTCACACTCTCCTTTGCAATCAGTTGGAAGATGTACTAGTGGTTCTGGAGAAGGATCAAGCAGAGAATTCTGAGTCAGAATATGATAGTGATGATGAATACTATGAACCTGGCCCCCCTCCAATCAATCAAGAAATTTTTGAAGAGCTATTAGCTAAGGGAGAGAATATCATTGACCTAACAGGGGTCTCTAAGAAGGAAGTAACAAATGAACCCCCACCCAAGAGATAGAAAATAGAAATAGGGGAACCTTCTCAGAACAAGGAGAAAAGGATAGACAGAGTTGTTGCCTTAATAATTGGGAATGGGCCCTATGATCACTTACTAAGAAAATAGATCAGAGCAGGCAAGAAATTGCAAAAGGATGCAGAAGAAGAGGAAGAGCTACCTCTTAATACTTGTACAGATGAGAGGTTATTACACCAAGATGAATTCTTGAAGGATGAAAACTTCATAGAAATAAGGGAATCCAAGGATTTCCTCATCTAGAACAATCAACAATAGGTGGGAAAATAATTGCAATTGGTAGGTGGTGATCCAGTCACCCAAGAGGCTCTACAAACACTACAGGATTATGATCCTAAATCTGAACAAATTACTCCAGAACAAGCAAGCCATCTAGTTAAGGCTAGTGGGGTGCTATTAGTGGAAAGTTGGGATCTATCCTCGGCCTTTATAATTGATCAAATTAGGAAACAACCTGATGTCAAATTATCATTAGAGACATAGGTTAGGGACATGATAAGAAGGTTTGGATATAACCCTAAGTCCCAGGCACTTGCAATGTGGAGCTTGGCTCCCAAGGATCAGAAGCCATCCATGTTGAATATCCAGGAGAAGATGGAAGGTAACAAGATAATATGGTCAGTCTAGAACATAGGGGACTTAGAAATCTCCCAAGTGCTAACTCACTTTGCCCAAATTAATGAGGCAAAAGCAGTCCAAATGTTAGAGAAGCTAAAGAAACTCACTAGTGATACTATTGACATTGTTAAGGACAGAGAGTTAGGGTTGATAAAGATTAAGGAATAAGAGAAGCTCATAGATGATCTTACTAAATGGCTATTGGATATGCCAGAGCCTACCCCTACTAAGCCTAAAGTGGTATAGGATTCAGAAATCCAGATAGAGGAAAAAGCAGAGGTAGTTGCTGAAACAGAGCAAGGGATAATTGAGCATAATAGTGTTATCTTTGGAGCCTTGACTTAAATTTTACAACACATGATAAACACCATCAAGGACAAGATTGATGTGGTGTATGGAGCTTATGGCAAGTTTCTAGGCTTAAAAATATAGGTCAATAGTTTTATATCAATTTTCAATCCATATTATGCTACTTGGTCTGGAAGGACAGCACTTTTTGAGAGGTTGGCATCTATGCAACCACTAAGGTCAGATTTTCCAGATATAGTAACCCTTGTTGGCATAGAAATACAGAAAATTGGAGCCACATTATCCTTCTTTAAAGGAAAAGAAAATCAAATTGAAGCCAGGCTGAATATGTTTGGGGTAGGTTACAACAGATTTGTACCTCCCATTAGAGCCGAGGACAATCAAATCAATCCATTAGGGCTATGGGTTGTAGAATTTGACAATGTGCTCCCTAAAAAGGATGTATATATCTTTGACAATGGTGAACTGGACATGGAAAGGTTTAACAAGATTCTGGATGAAGCATTTAAAGCAGAGACAAATTGTAAAAAATTCATCATAGATGTCAAGAGCATAACAGATGCTAGGTGGGAAAGACAAAAGACCCAACTTGATAATATATAGAGCTTTGAGTGGCCAAAGGAAGAAGATGTCACAGCATGGGACGTCTTGACAAATCCCAAGAATAATAATCATGTAATAGTTGACCTAGACATTATGGATGAAGAGTAAAGAAGACACATGGCACCTGATCTCTGAGCACAAGGAGAATGACTACTTCAAAGACTAGTGTAGGTTATCCTGGAATGGAAATCACTAGGTCTCGTTACAATTATATGAATTTATTCTGAATATCAACAGACAAAGGTTCCAGCTAGATGAATATTGAAGACCAAATTCAGTTGTCAACAGATTTTTTTCTTTTCACCGTCAAGAGGATTAACTGAATATTTTATCTTTTAATGTCCTCCAGACTAGCTTAGTCATCTAAATCTTGTTGCATCCTTGATCTTTAAGGATTCCAAGATGACTAATGCTGGCTATAAATAGAAATTTGTAATATATTGTAAGGGATGGTAAAATCAAAACTGTGAGGCAAGATTTTGAATTATGTTTGAGTTTCAAGTTTTTAGTTAGTTTGAAATGTATTGAAATCAAGATATTATTAATGAAATACAATGGAATTTCCAGTTTGGTATCATTGATGTCTTTTTGCATTTACATTCAGCTCTTGTATGTTTAAATTGTAAATCATTTTAAATATACTAGTTATAAGGTAACTGTGTTGTTATTTGTGAGTTGCTTTCAAGGAGGGTTTAAATCTTGCAAATAGTTCCAGAGGGTTAGGGTTTTATGCAAGAATTTGATACAAAGATATGAGAGTGAAAGTGTAGTCTGTAAGGCATACTATCTTAGATTTTTTTTATGTTTAATTTATTATCTCTAGTGAATGTATGTTTTATTGTGACCCTATGGCCCAAGATTAGGCACTATTCAAGTTCTAATAAGTAGTCATTATCATCAAACCAATCAATATTTCAATCAATTTTTACTTTCTATTGTCTAAAGTATACATGTCTAGATAATTGTGTTGATAAATATAGTTCATCATGGTGATTCCTTAAAGAGAGAATTCATATGTTAGCCTTCCTAGTTCAAAAGACCTAAAAAGAAGAAGGATTAGAAATTCTTGATCCACTAAAAGATTTCCTGTGAAGCAGTGAATCTGAAGATAGGTGCACCTTGCCTAAGTTTATGGAGCTTGAAGTGTAGAAGGAATATATCCTTGTTAATTAGCCTTTTACATGTACAAATCTGAGTTGGGGACTGAGAGTCAAGCATTTACTGTTGTATATCAATTCTACAAGAAAAAGTTCTAACAAATTGGTGACTCTATTGGGGAGTGATTTAATGTTCTAAGAGTAATGTTCATGAAAGAGTTAGTCCTTATGATATTAAGAACAATTCTATTTTTCCTCATAATCATAAAAGCAATTTTATTCTACCTATCTGTCATTGCGCATTGTTTGAAGGTTTTGGTCCTGAAGATGATATTGATCTTGTCTCAAATAGAGTGACTGACAACTTTAAAGTCTCTAATTTAATCCAGTGTATATTTTTCAAAGAAAATTTATAGAGTGGAGAAGATTTGCAGTGACATAGACAGTGAAGAATAATTTTCACGAGATTAATAATTAATCAAGGTGAGGAATTATCAAGAAACTTTGCTTTTAAGTTTCATTCAGACTTATTGTTGTAAAAGAAAATCTAAGTCAGGACAAGATGCTCAATCATTTTATATATTTGTCCTCTAAAAAGAGGTGGTGACTTTAACCTCTATGTACTCCAGTGTTGCACATTAAACATATTGAATATACTTGTCCGTTTTGAAAGATGATTTGACAAAGGAATACTAGATCCTATTTTAAAGAAAATCTTGAGAAAGATGTTGGAGAAGAGCTCCATACACCTGGAAGGAGACAATGGTCCAAGAGAGGTATATCTAAACATGACTCCCCAAATACCTCTAAAGGAAGGATGGAGACTCCTTCTCCAGAAAGAAAGTCATCTTCATCTTAAGATGCAGGACCCATAGGACCAATTGACACTTATAGAGCTAATGCAAACTTTGATCCTCTCAGAGATGGGGAAAATAATGACATAGGTTTCTTCCCTATAGACAAAAATCTAACTCCACCAGAAGAAACTTTTTCTATTGAGACGACCTCCTATGATTTTGATAAGTTGCAGGATGAGGTTCTGGCTTTAAGAAAAAGAAAAAAGTAACAAGAAAAGGAAATAGCAGATGCAGAGAAGAAACGTGAGCAAAAGCTATATGATTTACTAGTGGAAAGAGAAGAACTCTTGGCTAAAACTAGAAGAAATGACCTCAAGGCTAAAAGCCTAAATCAAGAGGTTAAAGTTTTGAATCCATATTTGTTTGGTGATCTTGATGATTTGAGAAAGAAATCCCCAAACAAAATAACAAATCCTAGAAAGGATGAATTTGAGAAAGAAGGGCCTGTCATCAGACAATTATACCCATATGAGATTGAACAGAATGCAAAACTTAAGACAAGTACTAAGGATGCTCCAAACAAAGGTAAGAAAAAGGTTGTTGGTGTGACTATAGAGGAACCTAAATAGAACTTGACCACTCCTATGGGAATATCTCAAGTTGGTCTTGAGCTGGAACAAGATAGAAAATTTAAAGAGGACTTAGCCAAATAATTGGAGAAGTTAGAATTAGAGGCTGTTGTAGCTGATATGAGAATGAGGATAGATTTCTTACATGCCACAACTAACACTTCTGCAAGTAGCTCTATGTCAGTTAACCATGGGAGACAGCAAATAAATCAATCTGTTGGCTCAATCCCAAATAGTCAAAGGGTTGATCCTAAAGTGCAGTCTTCTAGTTTGAATTCGAATGTTAAAACCTCTAGCCCGAATGAAAGTGCTTAGCCTATTGTTCCTAGCCCAAGCATTCAAGTCTCTAACCCAAAATAAAGTGTTTCCCCACCCATTCAAAATCAAGGAGGAGCTACTGGACAAAATGGTGACAATGTGCTTGGAAATTTCCAGAGGAGACCTGTCCACATGAACAGATATAGAGCCCTTTTCTTTTAAGGCATTCCTGGTCACCCTAATGTGATCCCCAATGAAGTAAGAGACAAAATCCCCAATTTCATAGGAAATAATGTTGTAACTTGTGAAGAGCATTTGAAATCTTTTAATGATAAGATAACTGACTTTGAAATTGAAAATGAGGATGTCATTATGAAGCTTTTTATTCAGTCATTAACAGAAGATGCTAGAGATAAGTTTAGGAATTTACCAAATGATAGCATTGCATCTTGGGATGAGTTTGTAAAGTCTTTTAGGAAACAATACAGAGAACATGTCAACTCTAGATACATGCTGAATGAATTCAATAATATTAAAAAGTTCCCTAATGAAAATATGGCTAATTTTAATAATAGATTTCAAAAGGCCATGAATAAACTATTCCAAGTCTTGAGGTTAGATGAGGAAGTATGTATTCCAACTTATATCAATGTTGCTGATGGTAAAATGTCTTACTTACTAAGAGACAAAAACCCAACAACCTTAAGGGATGCATACAATACAGTTATTGATATTGAAATTGTTAGCACTTTTTCTTGCAACACTTACCTAATGATGACAGTATACCTGATATACTCGGATGCAACCTCTTTTAGGCAAGAGAAAGGCTAATTGCTAAGGATTGGATAATATCCTTCTTCATTTTTGAGCTCTACAAACTCAGGAAGGCTTTACCTTTTAAAGATTACTGATATTTCAGCCTATGTATTTGGTGGATTGTTTCATTCACTGGCTATACACCTAAAACCTCACTATAACAACTTATGGAATACTTTAGAGATTGCAATAATTGATCTGAAACAAAGTATTTATAAGCCAGGCTATGGTTTTGATAACATGAACCAATGAGACAAGGATTTGCATCCTTCTTCCTTTTTTCTTTAGGAGGGATAACCCAATGATTCACTCTCCAAGGAATCACCAAGATGGACATTGTCCTGTTGACATGATTCCTTAATGAGTTCAGCTCATTTGTTCTAAAAACTAGATAAAATTGATTAATTTGTGTATAACTGAATGGAGAAGACACTTGCTCAGCAAACTCTAGATTAGTGCCTATTCCTTGGGAAAAGAGTCAATGAAAACATATGTCCACAATAATAAACTAATGCAATACTGAAGAATGCCTTACAAACTTCATACAATCCAGATTGGATGCCTTACAAACAATCTATTCAACTCAATACTTATTCATCAGATCTTCACAACCATGTCCTGCTCTCTGAAATCATTTACAAAATTTAACTCTCCTCTTGAGAAAGACTCACAAATGATTAGACACACTACCTTGTAGTAGGTATATTCCAGATGCCTTACAAATGAACTATACTAGAGCATAAACCACAGTCAAAAGAGACAAGACAATAATGAATAGGAATTGCACTGTATTCTCATTAATCCAAGTTGTTTCCAGATATCCAGACAATAAACTCAAGAACTAAACATGAAAAAGAATTATGCTTTACAAATAGAAATATTCAAACCAATGGTAACTTGTACTGAACCAAGAAAAGATAGGAACAAGAACAAGACCAGGAACCAGAACAGGAACCTGAAACCAGAACCATCCTTTAATAAATTCTACGCAGATTCTGGGCATGATGGTCTGTATGCTAATTTCAAAACTATCAAAACAAAACAAACTGTTCCCTTACCCTCTATGCAAGACACCATGCTTCAAAAGTTTGAATGTTTGCACATGAAATATAGGCCCCATATTATTTGGTGAATAACGCTGGCAAAGGTTGCGGAATTTGGCTTTAAATCAGCCGATTGCATTAGCTTGGAAGTTTCTACAGCCTCTCCAACAAATCACTTTGAAGCACCCTGTCAAACAGCTATCATGCCTTGTTTTTACTACTGCACTGGCTATTAGCAAAGCATTGCATTCATATTCCCCCAAAAAATAGCGTGTGCTCTCCTCCTTTCATGGCGTGAGCTTTACTTCCAAATGTTGCGCAGCTTTTTGGAATATTAAAATTTTAAATAAGACATTCAAAATACATTGCAATTACCTTGATTGTCTGATACTTTGAAAATGAATACAACATTTTCAAATAGTTTTCTTTCCTCTAACGGAGTATCCATC
>MU226225.1:3041164-3072907 GCA_018584345.1 Thuja plicata
TCATAGTGTTTCATTTTAACCATTGAAGCATCAAGTCTCTTAACTGAGCAGGACTTAACAGTCTTCTATATATTGAGGTACATCTCAAGGAGTGCCAAAAAGGTTGATTCATGAAAGTAGCATTGGACTTTCCTAATACCTATTGATAGTCTAAGGAGGCTGATTCAAGGATGGTAGAAATAGATGCCCGATACAAAGTGACAACCTCTATGTATAAAATCCTCTAACAAGGTCGCACTTAATAGTCTATTTGTAACCTTTAATAGGGTTGGCTCCTAACAGGGCTCACTTCAAAAGAGTGAAAATTTGGGGTACCAATCCCAGTGGTTTTTCCCTTAACAGGGTTTCCACGTTAAAAATTCATGTGTTATGTGTGTATAATTCATTTCTTTACTATCTTGCATCTTACATAGCTAACTCTGGATTGATCGATATACTCTACTTATTTATTGAGTTTTGGTAAATAGTTATACTGCTTATCGGTAATCAAGAAAGAATAAGGATTGAAAGAGAAAACTGACAAACACTTAATCATTATTAGTATTTCATGGCATGCATCTTGTAGAGACATAATAATTTGAGATTTATTGATTGGTTGATAAGTTAGAAGGAAAAATTTGTGGCCACTAATTCACCCCCCCCCCCTCTCAGTTATTACTAACAATTGGTATTAGAGATTGTGTGCTTAGAAGAAAGGTTTCAAGACCTATGTCAAAGATCACAAGATGAACAGACGAGACATGCCCAAGCAGAACAAAGATTACTTTGCTTCATGGAAAAGTAGGATAAGACTCTACTTATCAAGTATTGGTAATGATGTTACTCAATTCCTAGATACTGAATATGTGTTTCACACAAGAGAATTAACAGTAGATCAATTGAGAGAGAAGCATGAGCACAACTGCATGGTCATAGAGCTTTCTTCCTCACTCTCTAATGCTGAATTTGAAGATGTCAAAGATTGCAAAACTGCAAACAAGACGTGGGACAAACTGAAGCTTGTACATGGAGGTGATACAAATGTTCTAAGAGCCAAGGTAGAAAACCTTAGAGGAAATTTTGATGATCTCAGAATGAAAGAAGGAGAAAACATGACACAGTACACCACAAGAATCAAAGAAGTAGTCAATGCTATATGAGGATTTGGAGGTACACTTGAAGAGAAGACGGTGGTAAGTAAAATCTTAAGAACCTTACTGCCTGTATATGCTATTAGAGTTTCTGCCTCTCAAGAAATGAGAGCAGTAGAAAACAATACAGTTACTCTTGATAGTTTAATTGGTAGACTAATTTCATTTGAGATGAATAACTTTGATAATAGTGTCTTACCAAACTTAGAGTCTACATTTAAAACTTCTATGAGAATAAGAAAAGCAAGTCATAGACACACATCTAGAAGAGATAGTGAAAGTGAAAGTGAAGAAGAAGATCTAGATGAAATAGAAGCACTTATGGCTAGAATAATGTAGAAAGGCAAAGTTAAATACAAAGGCAAGTTACCACTTGTATTCTTTAATTGTAAAGAGATTGGACACTTTACTACAAGATGTCCTAATAGAAGAAAAGATAATAGAGTTAATGCCAGATCCTTTGAGAAGAAATATGATAGAGGTGATAATAAATATTATAGAATTTACTGATAATCAAAAAGAAGAGATACTCAAGACTATAAGGACAAAGGCAAGAAAGCCAGCTACCTAGCTGCTTGCAAAAATGAAGATACTAACACCAAACCTGATGAAGACATCGAGATGGTGTTTGTGGCTATGAAAGATGATTCAGATGAACATGAAAGGTATGTATAAACTACACTCATATCTAAGGTTAGCAAGAATGACATCTGGATTATAGATAGTGGCTACACTCACCACATGACCGGTGACAAAGAAAATTTTAACACTTTTGAGTATTATAATGGTGGTACAATAAGAATGGGTAATGATACACCTTGTCCAGTTGAAGGTAAAGGAACGATAATGTTGAATAACCTGATTAAATGTGAAAATTATTATTGGGTAAAAGGATTGAATTATAATTTGTTGAGTGTTTCTTAGTTGAATAATTCAGGTCACAGAGTAGCATTTGAGAATAAGAAGGCAATGATCTTCAATGAATCAGGAAGATTGAGTGGTACCGGTGAACAGACAAAAGGTAACTTCTTCTATCTAAATGATACTAACACTACTTGTTTAATGACTAGAAATGAAGACATATGGTTGTGACACAAAAGATTGTGTCATGTGAATTTTGACAACATGATGAAAATAACTAGAAGGAGAAATGTAAGAGGCTTACCGACGATGTCAAATCCCCACAACATCATGTGCAAGAATTTTCAAAAAGGTAAGATGACAAAGTCTAGTTTCAAAAGTAAAACCCATACATCTGATGATATTCTAGAATTAGTCCATACTGATCTATGTGGACCAATGAGGACAAAGAGTTATTATGGAGATAGATATTTTATTCTCTTTGTTGATGATTACTCTAGAATGATGATAGTTATGTTTCTAAAAGATAAATCTAAAGCATTCAAGATGTTTAAATGGGATAAGGCTATGGTAGAGAAACAAAGTGGTAAGGATTTGAAATGCTTGAGATCAGATAGAGGAGGAGAGTTTATATAAGATGAATTCACTAATTTCTGCAATGAGCATGGTATAAAAAGATAGGTTTCTACACCAAGAACACCACAGCAAAATGGGATTGCTGAGAGAAGGAACATATCCATATTTTATTGTGATAGAACACTGATGACAGAGAAAGGAATCACCCAAATATTTTGGAGGGAAGTTGTTAGTACTTTTGTCTATACATTAAACAGAGTACAATTGAAGAAGGATACAAAGAAGACACCCTATGAGCTATGGTATGGTAAAACACCCAATGTAAGTTACTTCCAAATCTTTGGTAGTCAATGTTATATCTTAAAGGATGATAGAAATGGAAAGCTTGATGCCAAGAGTGATGAAGGTATCTTTCTAGGTTATTCCACCAAAAGCAAGGCTTATAAATGTCTTATTAAGGCTTCTAACAAAATTGTTGAAAGTGCAAATGTGAAGATAAATGAATTTGCAGAAAAGAATGAGTTGGAAAGCACAAAAGAACCACAGGACTACAACAAGTTTGTATATTGTGAAGAACCTAACACTCTACCCAAGCAACAGTGCTTAAATACATAGCAAAAGATTGTTGTAACTGACGGTTAGGCTGCAAATACCGAAGGTCAAGATAATAATCAAAATAATGTACAGAGTCATGAAGAACAGAATGAAGGACAAAATAATGATCAAGATGATAGACAAAGAGTTGAACCAATTCTTACCAGATTTGTAAGAAGGAACCATCCAAAGAGCTAGATCATAGTAGATAAGAAAGCTGGTACAAAAACAAGAAGTAAGTCTCTAAACACAAGTTGTTTAATTTGTGAGTTTGAACCAAAATATGTCAATGTTGCACTTGATAATGAAGAATGGATAAGTGCTATGAATGATGACATTGAGAAGATTGAGAAAAATAAGAAATGGTCACTTGTACCAAGACCATATGACAAGAATGTCATCGGTACTAAATGGATATTCAGGAACAAGTTGAATGAAAATGGAGAAGTCACAAGAAACAAAGCAAGACTAGTATGCAAGGGGTATGCACAAGAGGAAGGTATTGACTATGGAGAGACCTTTGAACCCATTGCTAGGATAGAAGGTGTAAGAATACTACTTTCTTATGCTACATTCAAAGGATTCAAGGCATACCAGATGGATGTCAAGTCAGCATTCCTAAATGGAATACTTGAAGAAGAGGTATACATTGAGAAACCAGAAGGGTTTATAGATCCAGACAAGAGAAACATGGCATATAGACTTCATAAAGTCTTGTATGGATTGAAAAAATCTCCTAGAGCCTGGTATGAATGACTTCATTCCTATCTTATAAGTAATGGATTTGTAAGGACTAGTGAAAATAGTAATCTTTATTTGAAGAAAGATACTGATGCTAACACTTTGATTGCTGAAAATTTTGATGATTAAATCATATTTGGAGGCAATGATATGCTATGCAAATCATTTGCTAATGAGATGAGCAAATAGTTTGAGATGTCTATGTTTGAAGAGATCAATTTCTTTCTTGGTCTATAGATCATGCAACAATGTGAAGGTATTTTCATTACATAGTCCAAATACATTAAAGACGTCCTAAAAATATTCAAGATGGAAGATTCCAAACTAGTTGGAACACCGATGGCTACTGGATGTAAGTTGACAAAGGAGGAAAAGACATCAGAGGTAAATCATACTTTGTATAGATCAATGATTGGAAAACTCATGTATGTTGTACACACTAGACCAGATATTGCACATGCAGTAGGAATAGTTGCAAGATTTTTTGCTAATCCCAGAGAATCACATATGACTGCTGTGAAAAGAATTTTAAGATATCTGAAGAATACCAAGGAATATGGCTTATGGTATAGAAGATAAGGAAAATTTGAACTTAAGGTGTTTACCAATACTGATTGGGCTAGAAATCTTGATGACCGGAAGAGCACAACTGGAGGAGCATTCTTTATGGGTGACAGACTTGTCACATGGATTAGCAAAAGCAAGGATGCATCTCTCAGTCTACTGCAAAAGAAAAGTATGTTGTTGCTGCTACAAATTGCTCAAATATTGCATGGATCAAATAGTTACTGGAAGGTATGCATATGAAGATCCTAGAACCAGTAATTATCTATTGTGATAACACCAGTGCAATAAACATTTCCAAGAATCCAGTTATTCATGCTAAGACTAAACACATTGCCATGAAGTATCATTTTTTGAGAGAACAAGTTCAAGCAAAGGAGATGACACTTGAGTATGTGCAATCCAAAGAACAGTTAGCTGATATCTTCACCAAGACACTGCCCAAGGATGCATTTGAGTACTTAAGAAAGAGACTAGGGGTCAAACCCTTGTCTACAAATCAGTAAAATGACTAGAAGGTTGCATCAGCCTACATATTATCATAATATCATTAATGTTGATGCAAGCAAAGAGATGAACTTCAAGGATACATCTGTAAACAGAGAGGTATATATCATCACCGAGCACCAGAGCATATTGTTGTATTGCTGATGGATAAGGAAAATTCAAGGAATATATTATGGATGGAGAGAAATGATTGTTTGACATTAATGTCAAATATTTGTTTGGCATTGTTGTCAAAGGGAGAGAGATTATCCATATTTCAATTATCACATTCTTCAAGAAAGGGAGAGAGATTATCCATTATCACATTACTCCAATAGGGAGAGATTATATCCTTAGGGAGAGAAATTGTATGGAAAGATTATACAAAGGGAAATTTGTTGACAAGAGGAAAACACATCAAAAGAGAAAAATAGTCAAGGGAGAGAAATTGACATAAGGAGAGAACACAACACATCAGAAGACAAAGAGCTACAAGAATCAAATCTAAGTTAAAATAGAGCTTACTGATGGTCAGACATTTATCGATTAACAAAACAAAAAGATTGGTAGTTTGATGAATCTCAACTGTTGTATTTCATATCATATTAGAAATAGTATAGTGTGCTAATATAGTATGTGGTCATCAATGCCAAAGAGAGAGATTGGTGACATGTAACTGATTGAATGTTTGATAATGTTAAGTTGAAAGATAATGCAAGTCATTAAATCAGTTAATGGACTATATTTTCATTAATGTCACCTTGATATCATCTATACAGTCATGTGCATAATGCTAAAGACTTCAGAGACCCAAAGGAACCAAAGTTATGCTTTCAGAAATGCATAAAAGTTAATTATTCACTAAGTGACAAACAACACCAACGAAGTGCACACCGACGGACAGAGAAAAGAAGAATAGTCACAGTGATACTCAGTGATCAAAAGCATAGTGTTGCTCGATGAAGCAAAACCATAGAATGCTCGACGAAAAAAATTAGAAGGTTTTTCGATGAGTAAAATTCTAATGATGCCCGACAGACGGAGATCACGAAGCTAACTAGAGTCTCACCGACAACTAACTGCACCGGTGACTGATAGAATAGAGAGTTTAGGAAATGAAAAAATATCTAGCTGGTAGAGCTAAATATAGACTTAACTGGTTGTCTACGTTTTTTTATTCAACCAGAGATAAGTGATTGATTTAAAGCTGATTTGTACAGTTGGCAAGAAGATATCTACAAGACAAATCAAGAGTTATGCTTTAAATCTATTTGGTTGGATTATTTATCATGCCAAGAATGAAGAACCAAGAAACAATGAATATTATGTCTATATAAGAGATAAGATTAATTCATTTACAAATGGGATTAAGGGGAGTGAATAGAAAGAGGATGTTGAAGAGAAAGTGATGAAGAACAACTTCATGCAGTGCTGATCAAACAAGCTAAAGGAAGAGCTAAGGAATTCTACAGACACTGATGAACAATGAGCACAGCATCACAGAGCAGAAAGTGTGGAGCACAAGGATTGAATTGATACATTGGTCAGAGAGGTAATGTACTTAAATAGATCTAAAAATCTACAATTCAAGTTGCAATATGAACAGGTCAAAGTGTTTCAATTTAACCATTGAAGCATCAAGTCTCTTAATCAAGGAGGACTTAACAGTCTTCTATATATTGAGGTACATCTCAAGGAGTGCCAAAAAGGTCGATTCATGAAAGTAGCATTGGACTTGCCCGATGCCTATTGATAGTCTAAGAAGGAGGTTGATTCAAGGATGGTAGCAATAGATGCCCGATACTAAGTGACAACCTTTATGTATAAAATCCTCTAACAAGGTCACACTTAACAGTGTGTTTGTAACCTTTAACAGGGTTGGCTCCTAACAGGGTTCACTTCAGAAGAGTGAAAAATTGGGGTACCGGTCCCAGTGGTTTTTCCCTTAACAGAGTTTCCACGTTAAAAATTCATGTGTTGTGTGTGTATGATTCATTTCTTTACTGTCTTGCATCTTACATAGCTAACTCTGGATTGATCGGTATATTCTGCCTATTTATTGAGTTTTGGTAAACAGTTATACTGCTTATCGATAATCAAAAAATAATAAGGATTGACAAAGAAAACTGACAAACAGTTAATCATTATTAGTATTTCATGCCATGCATCTTGTAGGGACATAATAATCTGAGATTTATTGATTGGTGGTTAAGTTAGAAGGAAAAATTTGAGGCCACTAATTTACCCCCCCCCCCCCCTCTCANCTAATTTCCCCCCCCCCCCCCCTCTCAGTTATTAATAACAACCTTGACCAAAAAAATTAAGAGGGATGATGGAAAAGCCCTACTTACCTTGGACCAAAATTCTTTTGTGAAGGCCTTCAATGTGTACGGCACTATGACTACTAAGATAAACTTGAAGAGCCTAGAGAATAGGTATACTAGAGAGCCTGGCATTGCTGCCAAATTGATCAAGGAACATCATGTTCCTAAGAAGATGAAAACCTACATAGCATCCATGCCACAAGAAGCCCCATATTTCTACAAGGACCTAAATTTATACATAAAATACATATCATATGCACTATGCAGAGTGCTGGGAAAGGATGCAGGAGCAGATAGAATTACCTCAAACATTCTAATGATGGTATTGGACATGAAGAGCCTCCATCCCACCTCCAACTATGATTTCATTCAATATATCATAGAACAAATGCACCAGGGATTCATAGACATACAGAAAAAGGAGGCTCATCCCAAATTCATGCATTATTCAATTCTAATGCACTTGATCCTAAACTACAATTTCCCACTCATGAACTGTCAATCTCTACAGCCACAAAGGTTTCCTCACAACCAGCCTAACCCTGTTCAATTCTGGCTAAGAGTGTGGAACTACACCTCTAGAGATCAAGAGTTTTGTGCCTTTGAGAATTGGATAGTTTATCCAATCCTTTGGTGCCTAGGTGTAAATAAGACCAGGCTGCCAATCAAGATAGTTCAACTACTCAGACCCTACCAGTATCTTGACAAATGGCTAGGAGACCATAATTGGGGAGACTACTACTGTGATAATAACTTCACACTAATGAGGGTGTATGGTTTTCCACCCTCCACACATATTTCCATTCCATGTGCCACCAAGAATAGTTGCAATGGAATTCATTAGGCAGCTCATTTTGATAGATAAGGAGCATCTTGCACCACACAGAAAGGGTACTTTTACCCCTAGGAAATTTAGGATCTATAATTTTACTATTGGAAAGGGGGCACTAGACCTTGTGAATAATTGGATGAATCACTACAAGATGAATGTGGCCTTGTATAGACATGTTGACACAAAAGGTTTCATCTGTAGTGCCAGAAAGTTGCTAACACCAACCATCCCCTACACCAAAGACCATGAAGAGTGCATGGAAGAAGATTTGATAAGAAATATGTTGGAGGATGAGGAGGTGGATAGGAGAGCTATAAATTTTAATGAACTTATAGACCTAGAAAATCAAGTCAAGAGAAAAGGCCTAAAATTTAGGGGATTCTTCCCTGATATGCCTTATTTGAAGATGCTAGAAGCCATGAGAAAATCTCACACTCTCCTTTCCAATCAATTGGAAGATGCACTAGTGGTTCCAGAGAAGGATCAAGCAGAGAATTCTGAGTCATAATATGATAGTGATGATGAATACTATGAACCTAGCCCCCCTCCAATCAATCAAGAAATTGTTGAAGAGAAAGTAGCTAAGGGAGAGAATATCAATGACCTAACAGAGGTCCCTAAGAAAGAAGTAACAAATGAACCCCCACCCAAGGGACAGAAAATACAAATGGGGGAACCTTCTCTAAAGAAGGTGAAAAGGATAGACAGAGTTGTTTCCTTAATAACTGGGAAAATGCCCTATGATCACTTACTAAGAAAACAGATCAGGGCAGGCAAGAAATTGCAAAAGGATGCAG
This sequence comes from Thuja plicata, assembly GCA_018584345.1. NCBI lineage: Eukaryota > Viridiplantae > Streptophyta > Pinopsida > Cupressales > Cupressaceae > Thuja > Thuja plicata. The sequence continues at coordinate 3,050,070 of MU226225.1, forward strand.
AAGAAGAGGAAGAGATACCTCTTAGGACTTGTATAGATGAGAGGTTATTACACCAAGACGAATTCCTGAAGGATGAAAACTTCATAAAAATAAGGGAATTCAAGGATTTCCAAATCTGGAACAAGCAACAACAGGTGGGAAAATAATTGCAGTTGGCAAGTGGTGATCCATTCACCCAAGAGGCCCTACAAACACTATAGGATTATGATCTTGAATCTGAGAAAATTACTCTAGAATAAGCAAGACAACTGGTTAAGGCCAGTGGGGTGCTATTAATGGAAGGTTGGGATATGTCCTCAGTCTTTATAATTGAACAAATTAGGAAATAACCTGATGTCAAATTATCATCAGAGACATAGGTTGGGGACATGATAAGAGGGTTTGGATATAACCCTAAGTCCCAGGAACTTTCAATGTGGAGCTTGGCTCCCAAGGATCAGAAGCCATCCTTGTTGAATATCCAGGAGAAGATGGAAGGTAACAAGATAATTTGGTCAGTCCAGAATACATGGGACTTAGAAATCTCCCAAGTGCTAACTCACTTTACCCAACTTAATGAGGAAAAAGCAGTCCAAATGTCAGAGAAGCTAAAGAAACTCACTAGTGATACTAGTGACATTGTTTTAAGGACAGAGAGTTAGGGTTGATAAAGATTAAGGAAAAAGAGAAGCTCATAAATGAGCTTACTAAACAACTATTGGATATTCCAGAGCCTACCTTTGCTAAGCCTAAAGAGGTACAGGATTTAGAAATATAGATAGAGGAAGCAGGGGAGGTAGCTGCTGAAACAGAGCAAGGGATAATAGAGCATAATAGTGTTATCTTGGGAGCCTTGACTTCAATTTTACAACACAAGATAAACACCATCAAGCACAAGATTGATGTGGTGTATGGAGCTTATGGCAAGTTTCTAGGCTTACAAACATAGGTCAATAGTTTTATATTAATTTTGAATCCATATTATGCTACTTGGTCTAGAAGGACAGCACTTTTTGAGAGGTTGGCATCTGTGCAACCACTAAGGTCAGATTTTCCAGAGATAGTAACTCTTGTTGGCACAGAAATAGAGCAAATTAGAGCCACATTATCCTTTTTAAAGGAAAAGAAAATCAAATTGAAGCCAGGCTGAATATGTTTGAGGTAGGTTACAATAGATTTGTACCTCCCATTAGAGCCGAGGACAATCAAATAAAGTCATTAGGGCTATGCGGTGCAGAATTTGACAATGTGCTCTCTAACAAGGATGTATATATCTCTGAAAATGGTGAGCTGGACATGGAAAGGTTTAACAAGATTTTGGATGAAGCAGTCAAAGCAGAGAAGGATTGTAACAAATTCATCATAGATGTTAAGAGCATAACAGATGCTAGGTGGGAAAGACAAAAGACCCAACTTGAGAATATACAAAGATTTTAGTGGCCAAAGGAAGAAGATGTCATAGCATGGGATGTCTTGACAAAGCCCAAGAAAAAAAATCTTGTAACAGTTGACCTGGACATTATGGATGAAGAGTAAAGAAGACACCTGGCACCTGATCTCTAAGCACTAGGAGAATGACTACTTCAAAGACTAGTGTAGGTTAGCCTGGAATGGCAGTCACTAGGTCTCGTTACGACTATATGAAGTTATTCTAAATATAAACAGACAAAGGTGCCAGCTAGATGAAGATTGAAGACCAAATTCAGTTGTCAACAGATTTTTTCTTTTCACCATCAAGAGGATTAACTGAATATTTTGTCATTTAATGTCCTCCGGACTAGCTTAGTCATCCGAAGCTTGGTGCATCCTTGATCTTTAAGGATTCAAAGATGACTAATGATGGCTATAAATAGTAAGTTGTAATATATTGTAAGGGATGGTAAAATCAAAACTACGAGGTAGGATTTTGAATTGTGTCTAAGTTTCAAGTTTTTAGTCAGTTTGAAATGTATTAAAATCAAGACATTATTAATGAAATACAATGGAATTTCCAGTTTGGTATCATTGATGTCTTTTTGCATTTACATTCAGCACTTGTATGTTTAAATTGTAAAGCATTTTAAATGTACCAGTTATAAGGTAACTGTGTTGTTATTTGTGAGTTGCTTTCAAGGAGGGTTTAAATCTTGCAAATAGTTCCAGAGGGTTAGGGTTTTATGCAAGAATTTGATACAAAGATATGAGACTGAAAGGGTATTTTGTAAGGCATTCTATCTTAGATTTTGTTTGTGTTTAATTAATTGTCTCTAGTGAATGTATGTTTTATTGTGACTCTATGGCCCAAGATTAGGCACTGGTCAAGTTCTGATAAGTAGTCATTACCATCAAACCAAACAATAGTTCAATCAATTTTTTCTTTCTATTAACTAAAGTATACATATCTAGATAATTGTGTTCAAAAATGCAGTTCATCATGGTGATTCCTTAAAGAGATAATTCATAGGTTATCCTTTCTAGGTCAAAAGACCTAAAAATAAGAAGGATTAGAAATTCTTGATCCACTAAAATATTTCATGTAAAGCAGTGAATCTGAAGATAGGTGTACCCACCTAAGTTTGTGGAGCTCGAAGTGTAGAAGGAATATATCCTTTTTAATTAGCCTTTTTCATGTATGAATCTGAGTTGGGAATCTGAGAGTCAAGCATTTACTATTGTATATCAATTCTACAAGAAAAAGTGCTAACATAACGGTTTTTGCATCTAGGTCCACACATGTCTTCTCCTGGAGCTTCAATTTGAATCTTTGATTATCTTTCTCAAGAGCCTTAATATGCAATTTGATTTCATCTTAGGTGTTCTAAGAATTCTATAGATCATGATCTTTATTTTCTAGTTTCCAAGTGAGCTTGAGGTAGTCAACAATGACTACCTTCTGAGGTTATTATATTAGTTCCACCCAGATTCAGGATCTCTCATTATTTAGTTTTAGGGAGAGAGTATGAGAATTGAATTCCTCATGCATCATTTGACCAAGAGACTTTCCTTGGATATTTGGCATCCGGGTCACGAGAGTAAAAATCTTGTTCTTTTCATTATATAGGGAGCTAATATTTGTAGAGGTTGGTTTTTTGTCATCCTTATCTTTTAATTTCTTAGCTCTTTCCATTTTCGCATGTTTAGTGGCACTAAAGTAGGTTTCTATTAGATAAATAGGACAACTAGTGGGAGGAACTAAAAGATTTAGAGAAAGAGGTGTTGTTGGTTCATTTTAGGTAATTGACATTGGGGAGCTCAAACTAGTAACAAGGATAGGCATGATGTTGGAAGGGGAAATAGTAGTAGGTTGTAGGGAAAACTAACCAGTCTGAGCATGGGTGATAAAACCTTGGGTAGGGGAGACCCAGGGGTGGACCCTTGGAGAAACTAAAGACTAAGAAGAGAGAAGGACATGAGAGAAACTTACCTAAGTAGTAGATGTCAGAAATGATGTTGTTTCTTCTTGCCTTACAGTTGGGACCAACTCTTCTTCTTCTTCCTCCTCCTCCTCTGGCTCTTGGAGTTTGAGTGTTTTCCTTCTTTTTTATTGGAAGAGGAACAAACTACAAGGACTTCTTCCTCTTTGGTACCAAACTCCTAGCTAATGAACTTGGGGTCTGTAATCCTTTAGTCACTCTTTTGTCTTTAAATTGTTCTTTTGACATTTGATGCATCAACACCTTTATGGGTTTTTCATCCACATTCACTATCATAACCTGTTATTCTTGTGGAGAAATAGGAATACAAGGGACAAATTCTTCTTGCTCTTCTATCGAAATGAAATATTCATTGTATTTTTCATCCTACTTATCTTCAAAAACCCCATCTAAGCCAAGGTCATGTAGGGGGACGAAGTTTTTCTTAGTCTCATGTCAGTATATCCAAAAAGCAATAATTTTTTCATCTAACCAACCTTGATTCCTCAATTTATCTCTCAGGTTTTGGGATATTTTGAAGGTAGGGTTGTAAGTAGTTTTGATATCACAAAAATCTAGCGAAGAGGGCCTAGAACCAACATATGAGGAAGATATATCAACAAAGACTTCTGTAGTGGGTTGAGAAGGGCTCATTCTCATATGCCAATTTGACCGAGAATGGTGAGCAATAGAAATGGTCTCTTAGAAAAGCATCCATCAGGATCAAAATCCCAAGTATCACTAAGCAATAGAGGACTGAGATGGGTCAACTTTGATTTTAGTAATTTTTTGGCTTTGCAGTTATTCATAGTTATATTTCCAAAAGTAACTGATGACATATACATCATTTCCTTGTTTTTCCTGCATCGATTCACTCATCAACCATGGACAATTTCATGAACACTTTCAGGGCCAAAACTTTTTTAGGAACAAAATTTAGAAGTAGGAAGGGCTTGTCAATAAAACTGTGAGTTTGGACGATAGTAAAATCTACCCCATAGAACCATTCTACCCAAAGCTCACAATTTGATATCTAGGTAGTATGAACTGTAGTGAGTCTACCATCATCAAATTGATCTAAAAAAACCATGCATGGCAGGCTTCAGAAATTTCATTACAAACCCGTCATAGTCATTGGGTTTGTTCAAAAAAGGATTCCATAAAGAGATGGCTTTCCTTTGTCCTGCAAGGTCCATTGAATCTTTATTCCCTAGCCTCTAAAAGAATTTATAATTTTAATATATTAGCATGTGAACTAGAAAAGATGGGTACCTAAAATGGGGAGAAAATTGGAAATCAACAAGTTGTTGCATCATGCCTTCTACAATGGCATTGGAAAAATCAAACTGAATGCTAGGAGTTGACATCATTTTTATCTTATAAGCCACAACCACCTAAAATTCCTCTACTATAATATGGTGCTAGCATTTGCATCAAAATTATTTGTCATGACCTTAATTAATTTTGGGTAAGGATGGGCATTGGGTACCATATACTGGAGTAAGCCTAAATTCCAAAGTTTCAGAACTACCATGATGAAATTCTAGTTTATCTTTCTCTATGAGGCGCCCTCTGTTAGTCCCATTATTGGAAATATTATTTGTTGGGTCTTTCACCATCATTGAATCTCTAGTAATCCCCACTTTTACAATTTATATTTTCTCTCTTTAATATTTCACCACCCTGGGTGCTTGGGCATATGAGGCATCAATGAACACGTCATCCATTCTCGCAACATAGATTTTAGCACACATTTTTGAATCCTAGGGATGGAGATGGTAATATCTTGGCAATTTTGAGCACAAAAAACACAGGAACCTTTGTGATTGACTTGGGAAAAAATACATAAGCTTTAGCAACACAGGAGAAAAGCAAGGGTGGTAACTACCTGAACACATGCATTAATTTCCTTGGTCTTTGTGTATTATGCAGATGGAAAGGGAGAGTAAAAATTACCTAAGCTTGTTGTCATTCCATAAAACAAGGCACTAAAAATAACTGAGGGCTTGACACAACATCTAGAAGGCAAGATTTTGAAGCATTGTAGGACCATACAGGCCAGTACATGCAGAAAAGGGGGAAGGATCAAAAAATGAAGGGTTGAGAGGCTAACAACAAAAAAAATGTACCTAGCAGTACTTATTAAACACAAAACATGACTAAATACTATTTACATAAAATGAAGGACATCATTAATGGAAATGTTTAAGGTGGATCCCTTTTACCAAGATCTCAAAGAGGGTATCTTCCATGTCCTTTAATTCAAAATAATTTCCACCTTTGCAACTTGTAATGTGGGAGGGGCCCTCCCATAGAGCGTCAAATTTTGTGTGTTAACCTAGCTTACTTTCTCTCTCATTGTATTTTAGGACCAATTGAGCGTTGTTTTAACACAAGCCAACTTGCTAGGATCTCGAGATTTAATATCCTCTCTGGAAAGAATAACAGAGTTGTTCCCAAGGTTCTTCAGGGTTGGGTCACAACCTGCTTGGTTACTCAGTTGAAGATAAATGTGATTGTTCACGAGGAGGCCTTTTCTGGTATGTTCAAGACAGCAAACTACAAAATATTGTTAATTCTCTTTTTCTTTTGGGGTATTTTCCATTTTAACAAGTATGGGTGTTTTGTAAATAAAATTCAATTTTATATTTTCAAGATGGTAATTTTCAGAATTAATAACATCATCTTGATGAGAGAAGAGTAACAAGAAATGAAGAAAATTATGAGGAAAGTGAAATCCTAAGGACATAAACCGCCGTAAACCCTTCCTTGTGAATTGAATGCTAGAGAGATTTGGAACAACCCACGAAGCATAAATTAGACCAAGTCACAATTCACTACTCCACGGATGCAAGCATTTGGAGAGAAGACGTATTCACAACTCTTCGATGCATCCGTCACAGCAAGGTAGATACACAACAGCAAACTCCAACTAAAAGTAGCACGAATGCAAAACACAATAACACAAAGAGCTCTCTGAAAATAAAGAACAATGCAAGAATACATTCAATAAATTTACATAGATAGCAGTAATTCACACACCATGAATTAAGCACCCAATGTAGATCTTTATTGTATTAAAATTTCGGCCCTTTACATTGTTTTTTGATTACAATATATAGAGTTTTGATCTACAACTCTGATTTTCAGAGTTAGGGCATCAGAGAGTCTAAACTAGAGAAATAGAACTAAAACTAGAACTTTGCTGAAGGTAGACTACTGCTAATTGATACTATGTAACTTGCATGGATTCTTAAACCCATTTACAATCCATTTGCTCATGCAAAGAGGGCAAAATCTGCCAGAGAAGAGAGAGAGAGAGAAAGGAGGAGAATTCCTTCTATGAACTGGAGTCTTCTTCTTGATGCTTGTTGTTCTTCTTGGATTCTCCATCTGGGCTATTTCTGGTGGTGGGAACTGATAGGAGAATTTTAGTCCCTCTGAAATGAACTTAATTTTCCCCTTGATCTGATATGAAGTCAAACTGGTGTTGAAAAAAGTGACCTCACTAGAAACACCCAGATCTTTGGACCCTGACCTCTACCCAAAAACTTTTAATGCTTTGAAATTTCCCAAGTGCCTCTCAAAATCTGTAAACTCGGAGGCCCCCAAAACTTTGGACTTATCATGGGCCGAAAGGCCGAAAACATCTAAAGAGGCCAAAAGGCAAAAATCTTCAAAGGTTGAAAGGTCAAAAGATAATCCTACTATATTGGCCGAAAGGCCAAAAAATCAGAGGCTGAAAGGCCAAAAAATACTGTCTTCGTGAATTTTAACCAAGTTTGAAAATCATGCCTGGTCCATCTAGTATTTGAACACTGGAACTTTATCCAGTGAAGACTTTTGGGTAAGCTCCCCGAAGCCTCTGCACAATCTCCTGAACTTCTTCATAATTGATCTCTTTCCTTTTTACTTTGGTGACCCTTCATTCTTGCTTCTTTTTGAAGATATTTAATTCAGAAGCAAAGAAATTGATCTCTTCTTCGTGCTGCAACATTCTATGTATCTCTTCTTTCATGTAAAATAATTGCTACAAGGCCTCCTTGGTATTGATTCCAGCCAGAACGTCTCTGAACTATTGGACCACTTCCTTGGAGGGACACGGAGCTTGTTGGCTTTCATCTCGATAGATGTTGAGGCCGACCCCTGTGAAGAATGTATCTATATCATTGACCCATGTTATTACCTCCTCCCAATTTTCACCTATGAGGGCCTGGTGCTTCTTGTAGGCCTTAATTATTTTGGCCATTTGCTTGGTCCAAGTCTCAAATTTATCTAGTTCTTCGCCCTCATAAACTTTGACCAAAATCTGGAAGCGTTGCTTTCTAATTACCTCCAAATCCTGAAGAGCTTCCTGCCACTTAGCTTCCTTGGCATCCATCCCCCTGTCATCTTCCACTAGGTCGATGAGTGAATTAACCTCAACCAAGATGGTCCTATATGGCCTGAATATTGATAGGATTGCCTTCTCTCCGAACTGTTTGAAGTCATTTATCCAATCGGCACTCGCCTGGATGAAAGAGGGGGTTAATCCTGCTGGCAAATCTGGTGTAGCCCTTTTATCAATCATGGCTTTTAATGAAGCCTCTAAATAGTTTGGGTCAATGGGACCCACCATCTTTTCGATGAACCCTTTCAATGCTTCATTTTGGTCTGATAAAGCCTTGATGGTTTCTTCATCTTTATTCATGAACCCCAGAGCATACTTGAGTCCCAAGGCTGCTAATGTCTTGCTTCCTTCTCTGGTTGGTTCCCCCAAGTCCACCTCTTTGAATGTGTATTCTCCTGATGAACCCATGGTTTGAGAGGTGCTCAGGGGTGGGATAGCAATTTGTGTTGTCCACTGACCCTTAGGGTCTTGGGTCACATATGACATAGTTTTAGCAGGCACACTCACATCTGCATGGTGGAAATCTTGCTTCACCATAGTTATACTTGTATCTTCTTCATCTAGTTCACTTGTGTAGGTTCTTTTCTAAGGTTATATCTCCTTGGTAAACCAAGTAGGTTTACCGGAGGCAGTTACTGGCTCATATGGTGCCACATGGATAATTGATTTCAAGCCTTGTTTCCCTGGACCTATTCCCTATTTTGATTCCTTCTCTGCCCCCTTTTCTTGTCCATCTTTTCCTTCTTCCATTCTATCCCCTTCCATATCCCTTTGGATTTCCTCCTCTTCCTTATCTTGCTCATTAACCTCCTTTTCCTTTTCCTTCTCTGGGCCTTGGTCGACTGATGAATCAATAACAACTTCTAGCCTAAGACTAGTCATGGCCTTGAGTGAGGTCCAAAAAGGTGATGTGTCATTTGTGCCCACTACTCCTTTGGTTGACTAAGTGGCACATGTTCAAGGGATTGATGTTGGTGGAAAAATTGTTGGCATGACTATAGTGGGAGATGAGGAGATGGTGGTAGTAGACGGAGGCGGAGTTGGTACAAGAGGAGGTGTTGGAGTTGGTAGGGAAGTTAGTGTAGTAAGTATGTGTGGTGGTGGAGTGAAAACATGGCTCCCTCTAGCTATGTTGTTTGTTACCAAACTCTGAGTTACCCCACTATCTTGGGTTTTAGGCCCTGGAGTAGAATCGGGGCCTACTAGTGGAGTAGGAACATTCACCGGAGGATTGGTGAATTAGACCGGTGGAGGAGTAAGGGCTACCTGAGATTGTATGACCGGTGGTGGAGTGAGGGAAACTTGAGGTTGTATGAGTGGTGGTGCCCCAGTGGATGTATCTTGGCCCTGATCTAAAAAGCCTTCAAGTCCTTCAAAATCAAAGAGCGTAAATTCATCTGGTCCTAGTGGATCCAAAGGATTATCTAGTTCTTTGGGATCCTCTCTATGTTTCTTAGTAGTCTCCTTTTCTCTCCTCTTCTATAACCTAGTCTTCCAGACTAGGGGCTCAGTTGCATCCTCTTCCTCAACCTCTTCTTGTATAGTTTCCAACTGTAGAGACTCAGAACTCTTCTTCCTCTTATAGGTTTTCTTCTCAACGGTGGGGGAAGATTGGCCACAGGTGGATGGGGCCTCTCCTGATTAGGGTTGCGACACTCCTGTTGGTGGGTCAATCTAGCCCATCATTCTGGTTTTCTTAGGCCTAGGATTGGAGCCATATTCCACTGGTCATTCATGACCATACACCATTCTTAGCTTCTGAGGGGGAGCCTTCTTATATTTAGGAGCTGTTGACTTCTCTCCTTGTTGTTTCTCTACTTTCTTAGAGGGCTCCATTAATGTTTTTACCAGGATCGGACTCATCTGGTGTGGCTTCTTGATCCAAGATATGGTAGTTTTTATTACGTGCCTTGCTTTGAAGTCTATGTCATCATTTTCATCTTTGTCTACCTTGATGTTCATGATTGGCTGTTCATACACCTTATCTTGTTGTAAATGTCTTCTAAGACGTCCTCTGAATCACATTCCCATATTTTTGGGGAAATAGGAACCTTCAACACCTCTTTTGCCAGAGCTAGGTTCATTTTGTAGTAATCCCTGATTCTGACTTCATGGTCATCTATACAGTTTATCCAATGATCTTCCAGATGTGGCTCATGTACGTAGAATCTGTCAATGATATGGCTATAAGTACCTATGGGGTCAAAATGAGCTCGCACTGTCTTGTAAACTTGCAAGGGGAAATCATCCCATTCAAAAGCAAGGGACTTGCAAACCTTCATGTCCTATAGTGTATAGGGTCCCAAAGAGATGGGAAAGTCCCAACAGTGCTTCTTCTTATGCTTGATGTGCTCATATGCATCCGGAAGCTGGCTGGCCATCTCCAATATGATTATCTAGTTAGATGGATATCTGGGTAGCTTCTTTGGTTGTATGGTTGACCCAGCTATCTGAATGTATGTGAATGTCCTAAACTGGATGAAATAGGCCCCAATGGCCCTCACCTTAGCAACAGCATCTTCTAACATTCTTTTAGCAAAGTCACCCTCAATAGATCGGATGAATGTGAAAATGAATGCATCGTTGACTATTTGGTAATCAGGAGAATCCTCTGACATGTTTTCTCCTTTTACCAATTGCGGGTATACAAGATGGGGCCATGCATTTGGATCATTCAAGCTTCCCCTCTTGATGAGGCCAGGATAATCTGCCCGTGCAGCTAGTAGATACATTATGTAAGTGCTCATGTAGAATTTTGGGTTATGCTTCACTGTTGTCAACTGCTCATCTAGGTTATCACTAATAATAGTGCCCCAGTCAAATCTTGCCTTTCGTTCCCTGATCCTCTCTATCAACAGGATCATCTAGTGCTCAAGTTGGGTGGACTGGGGTAGCCCATACACCTTGCTTATCATTGTTATGGCTGCCTAGATATCATCTCTCATATAACCTCTCTGGAGGTCTATCTTGTCTAGTTTGTTCTTGGGAAGTGGTTGCTTCAGGTATTCCTTATTCATCATCTCGTTTACTGTTTGCTCCCTATTACCAAACCATTTGTTTCCCTTTTCAATATAAAAGTCATAGAATTTGTCTATGCCTTTGTGAAGGTGAAAGACATCCTCGATGACATCCAGCCTAATGTCTAGTACTACTTGATCTTTAGAGTTCACTACCACCCTCTTATCTGAATTATAGTGATGGGATAGGGTCATGATCAGTCCTGAAGATGAAAAAGCCACTGGGTGTGCGGCTGCATTCACGAGCTCGGATAGGACTAATGAAGTGCAATCCTCAGATCTGTTAGCTGGCTGGGAGCACTGAGTCAAGAATTCATTCCAATCTACATTCCCAATGTTGGTGTCAGTTATCTCATTGTATTTGTTCCCCACCTTGGAGCTAGGGGGATTCCCCTTGTATTGGAACTTCATTAGGGATGTTGTCTTTGGTTCAGTCATTCCTGCAAGAAAAGACAAGTATCAGTAGCTTATTTTGAACAAGAGAAAGAAATTTAAACTATGAAAGAAAGTAAAGAGAGCTGAAAAATAGCTAAAGTGCAATTTTTCGCACTTTCAGACCTTTCGGGGTTTTGGACACTGACAACTATTTCAGAGACCAAAAATCTTGAAAGTGAGAATAGGCAAAATGGGGTAAGGCCAAGTCCATCGGGGTTTCAGAGTTTTGGACATAAAACTTATCAGAGGTTTTGTTTGTTTGGATTTTCAAACTTTTGGATGTTCAAAAGACCAAAACGTCACTTGGCGAAGATGAAGATCTAGTTTTTGGCCTTTCGAAGGGAAAAAACCTGCGGTAGGCGCCGTGACTGACAGAAATGCAAAAACCCTAAACCTAGACTCGACAATGCCAAAAAACCCTAGGGTCAACTGGGAGGGACATCCTTGTTAATGCACGAAGACATAGAAGCCCAAGACAGAGATGAAACAAAATGCCCTAGGTTGGACAAGCACTAGGTGCACCGAAAAGACAAACAAAACTAGACCTAGATGAAAATGAGAAGTGAAAAGAGGGTGAGGAGGACTTATCTTGGATGAAAAAGTAGGGGAGGGCAACTAGGTGGCTCAGAGGTGGAAGCGGACGGCGAGGAGAAACAAGCGAAGCATGAGCAAGAGCACAAACCAAAGAAAAATGTAAAGTGACAAAAATAAAGGAGGCTACCCCTTTTTATAACCCGCAGGATAACATCAGCGGGTTTGGGGTTTTGGATACCGAATCGCCAAAAACCCAGAGGGGACTAAGAACCTTTCAGCCTTTCGGTGATTTCAGACTCTGAAATCACTGAAAGGTCAGGTCTTCGGCTGTTCAGCCCTTTCAGTATTTTGGAGGACCTAAGTCCTCCGAAAGGCTAAAAGGGACGAACAATCAGGTCTTTGGCCTTTTAGCCATTTCAGTATTTTGGAGGACATGAGTCTTCCGAAAGGTTGAAAGGGCCAAAAGGTCAAAAAAAGGTTCTTTTTACCTTCTCTGGTTTCAGTAATCCTTTCTAGTGGTTGACTGGGTATCTACGAGGGGCGGACACGATGAAAGGAAAAAGACAAAAAAAGAGGGGGGTCCCCATGGTCAGAGGACCTAAAATGGGGTGTGTGTTGTGGAGCCAGAACAAATAGCCTTGACAAAAGGAGGAATGACCAAGGCATTTCTTCATCATCAATACTCTTCCGAAAAGTAGCTTTGTAGTAGAACTAAACCAAGAGGCGGTGGAGTCGATGATTTTTCAATGACCTCCAATCTGAGGTTCTTCCATCAGTTTTGTTGTGTGTGTTCATGTGTGTTCATTCCTTGACCTTTGGTTGTGATTACCAAGGTGCTTGCCAATTATACCTAACTTTTCCAAATAAACCAAGGCTTCCCAGAAAGAGCTTTGCTGCCAGTCAGGCGTTCATAGCCCTGACAAATTTTTCCCTGAGTCCCAAGTATAACCTTTCTCTACTGCTAGTCGGGTGTTCATAGCCCCGGTAGAGGTTGTCACAATCACCCAAGTTCATTCTGCCTACTAGGCCATAACCTTCTTTGTGAGAGCTCCATCTTTTGGAAAACCAGTTTGTTCCTTTTGCTTGCTTGGAGATGTATCAAGCCTTGGACACTCAGTGTGTTCCATGTATTCAGGTCCATAACTTTTTTTCTTTCTTTCTCTCTCTTTTTTTTTTGTGATCTGAGCAACGATTAGGTGGTTACTCCTGGATCTTTCACTCGTGACCTCTTTGGGGCACTTTTCTTGTGAGTGTTCCTTTCACTTTCCCTTTTGGGCTCTTATTTCTTTCATTATTGCCTCCACATTTAGTTCAGACTTGGGTTCTGGGATTGGTGGGTACCTGAACCTATGCACTTTGGTTGGCTACAAATGAAAAGTGCCTTAGAAACAAACGCCCTTGGGTTTTTGTACCTTAATGTGTCTTGTGATCAGGATGACCAAACTTCAAACTTCCTCTTGTTTGTCAATGATAATCATCACTACTTTGTCTTTTGGGAAGGTTCTCTTACGCTGCATGCATCCTTGGAGAAATTTGACTAAGAAATACCTCTGCTCCTCTTGCAAAACACCCTAGACTAGATCCAAAACATACTAACCCGACACAACAAACAAGCCCCGACAAAGGACAAACATGAGCGGAAGAAAAGACTTACGGTGAGGACAACAAAGAAAAGGAAAAAATTCAAAAGTGACTATGGTACAAGGGATGAAAAACAATCCCATTCAGGATCCAAAGTTGTGTTTGAGGAATTTCCCATTGACTGGCAATGGGGTCAACTCTCCATCCAATGTGCTAATCCTAAAAGTGTTCTCCCCCAGGATCTCTGATATTTGGTAAGGGCCTATCCACAGTCTTTGGAACTTGGTGTGGCTGCCTAGCTTTTCTTTTGCCTTATCCCACATGAGGACAAGGTTAGAGATCCAAAAGGATTTGATGGTAGCTCTCTTTTTGAACCACCTTTTGACTACAGCCTAATGCTTACATGTTCCAGGGCCAAAGTCCATTTCTCCTCTAGCTTTAGGAGATTCATGAGTCTGACTTGTACCCGATCTTCCTCCCCTACGTATTGGTCCATGAATCTTAGAATTGGGATCTTTAGGTTCATAGGAAAGACCGGTTGTAAGCTGTAGAATAGTTGGTATGGAGACGTCCCCAGGGCACTCTTGATCCTTACGCGATCAGTCCACAAAGCATATTTCAGCTGAGTGTGCTAGTCCCTGGGGTTGTCATCCAGGAGGTGTTTGATTACTGTTGTCAGATTTTTGTTTGTAGACTTTGCTACGCCATTGCCTTGCAGATAGTAATTTGAAGAGAATTTGAGGATTACCTAGTTTTCAAAGGCCCATTGCGTGAGTGAGGCCAAAGAGAAAGAAGGGCCATTGTCACATACCAGATAGAATGGAATTCCAAACCTAGTTATGATGTGTTCCTCCATGAATTTGGTCACGTCCTCAGTGGTACAATTCTTCAAGGCTTGCGCCTCCGTCCAGCGCGTGTAGTAGTCAGTGGCTGTTAAGATAAACTTATGTCCTGGAGATGAAGGGGGGTTAATCACTCCAAAAAAATCTAAGCCCCATTGGGCAAACAGGCGTACCTCATAGACTGGTTGTAAAGGCATTGTTGGATTTCTCTCTCGAGTTGCGCTAGTTTGGCAAGTGTGGCAGGATCTCACATGTTTGCTAGTATCTTTAAATATCATCGGCCAAAAATACCCTGCCCTCAGGATTTGGTGAGTTGTGGCCTCCGCCGATCCATGTCCCATTTCGTATTTTCCATGAAAGTCCACCAATATTTGTTTTTCCTTCGTTCTATCCAAACACCTTAGGTACAAACCCTCGTAATTGCATTTGTAAAGTTGTCCACTCTTGAGTATGTAAGAGTTTCTTTTGATCTTCAAGGCTCTCCTCTGGGAACTGTTCATTTCCTTGGGGTAGCGATTCTATAATAGATAGTACACTATGTCTTGGTACCATACATCTATGATCATGCCTTGGTCCATGTAAGTTTGGCAGACTAGACCTTCTTCAAACTTAGAGATCAACTTAGTCAGGCCCTGGCCTCTTACCAATTTCATCAGTTGGATCTCTAGGTCAAAATCTTGGAGAATTTCCATCCATTTTCCTCTCCGCTCTCCCAGCTCATTCTGCATTAGGAGGGATTTAACTGCTGCATCTGGGACTATCCCGATGACTTTACTCCTTAGAATGTAATGTTTGAATTTCTTCATCGCCTTGATGAGAGCAAATGATTGCTTATCCAAATTTTGGGTATCTGAGTTCAGCATCTTTGAAAGGTTAACTCATAAAGGCGATGGGCCTTTCATCTTCGCTATTCTTCTTCTGTGTGAGAATGCTTGCGCAGGAGTGCTCTGACGTGAAGGAGTAGACCTTGAAAGGGATGGTGTAGGTAGGACTAGCTAGGACTAGTGTCGTGGAAATGGCATCCTTAATCTCTTCAAAAGACTTCATGGCTAGGAGAGCCCATTCAATCTTGGCATCTTTCTTGAGCATGTCATTCAATGGTTTCACTACTTCTGCAAAGCCACTAATGAATTTCCTGACGAAGTTGATCTTTCCAAAGAAAGATTTTAATTCCTTGCGACTATGAGGTGGTGTCAATTTTAGGATCGACTCCACCCTTTTGGGATCAATAGATATCCCCTTTTCAAAGATGATATGCCCCAAGAGCTTTCCTTTAGTTACCCCGAACATGCATTTCTTGGGGTTGAGGGAGATCCCAAACTCTCTACACCTTTGAAGGCATTTTCTTAGGTCACTTATGTGGTCAGCTCTTAATTTTGAGTAGACTATGAGATCATCCATGTAGATGATAATGCACCTTACAACTAACCCTTTGAAGGCTATGTCCATTTCTCTTTGAAAGGTGGCTCCAGCGTTAATCATTCTAAAAGGCATTCGTCAGTACGCGAAAGTCCCCCACTTAGTGGAGAATGTTGTTTTCAGTCTATCCTCTTCCTGTACCATCACCTAATTATACCTGGAGTAGCCATCCAGGAATGATATCATCTAAGACACATTAACCTTTTGTAGCACTTCATCTAGAGATGGGAGCGGATAATTATCCTTTTGAGAGGACTTATTGAGGTTCCAGAAGTCTACGCACAGCCTGATTTTGCCAGTCTTCTTCCTTACCGGTACTAGGTCTGCAACCCATGTAGAATGTCAAATCGGGAAGATGATCTTAGCGTTGAGTAGCTTCTAGACTTCCTTTTGAATTAAGGGCTCCATAGTGGGATTCACGGGTCTTTGTCATTGTCGAAAAGGCTTAGAATTTGGCTTCAAAGGGATGTTGTGCACTATGACTGAGGTGTCGTATGTCTTCAATTCTTCATAACTCCATGCTATGATATCTTGATATTCAATGAGAAGCTAGACCATTCTCTCCTTTTCTTCTTTGGTCCCCACCTTTCTGATGTGGACTTCTCTTGGTTCCTTTTCCATGCCCAATTTGTAAGTGTCACATTCCTTACCATTAGGTGTTACATCAGGGCGTCTTCTCACAGTAGTCTTATCATTGTCAAAGATCCTTTCTAGTTCTACCATTCCCTTGGGTATGGCATTGGTCTTTAGGTTTATGATGTCATGATCGTCAGGCTCTTTAGGTTCAGCAGTTTCCTTGTTGTTATCCTCCTCGTCTATGATCTTCTTCTCGAACACGTTGGTGTACATGATAAATTCTAAGATATGCTGGTCATCTTAGAAGACTTGGAAATTAGTAACATTATCCGGTATGGCCGGGGCTACAACAAGTTCAACCGATAATTTCTTTAGTTTCAATTTCTCCATTGGATGTAGTGAGCTAGCTGAAATAGCCAAGGCATCAGTGACAATGTTCTTTCTTCTTGTGATGGTTTTGATGTTGAAAGCATTGAAGTCGTTGATCAGATCCCATGCCCTATTTTTGTAGGTTGAGAGCCTCTTATCATTGCAAGTATACTGACTATAGATCTGCTTGACAACCAATTGCGAGTCTCCTTCCACCGTTAAGATCTTGATTCCTTTCTCATGAGCTAGGAGGAGTCCGCGAACCAGTGCTTCATATTTTGCAACATTATTAGTACAAAGGAACTATAATCTATAAGCAGCATAAAAGGACTTACCACTTGGATTTATCAATTCGATCCTGGCACCTGCTCCTTGCTTACATTTGGAACCGTCGAAGCATAGTTTCCATATCTGAGGTGGTTTAGTAGGGTTGGTTCTAGTTGAGCTTTTGTTAGAAGAATCCTTGGTACTTGGTTTTTGGCCCCTCTCTCCCTTGCTGCTGGAATAAATTGATTCTCCTGTATTTTGAGTATGCCCAGGTTCGAGGAGCTCATTGTCTTTATCTTCCAATATTCCCTTGTGAGGGGGACATGCTCCATTAATCCAAGGTACTCCAATCACTAAGCATGTTTAGGGAAAGGCTTCTATCTTCCAGAGCTGACCCATTGTCTTGATCTTGAGGTGGATTGTGTGTACGGACTAGGTTGTCCATACCTGGTGCAATGTTCTTGCCATCTTCTATCCCTAGCACATCTCCCTTTATTGTCTATGCTTTTGGTGGCTCATTTGGTTGGGAAATTTGAGCCAACACTTGTGACAATGCCTCTTGACAACTGGGGTATGTAAACTCAAAATGACTAGCCTGATGTAATCGGTAGTATCCAGGTAGAAATAAGATGTTGGGATTTGCGTCTTGACCCAAGTGCCACAGGCTAGCCATTGTGCTATTGATGAAACTCTAGAAGATGTCACCAACAATCTTCAAGTCCAGGAGACCTTGGACAGGACTATGGTCTGACTCTTCGCCTTCTCAGATTTGAAACATAAAAATGTCATCCAATCGATAAGTACCCAAATTGGTTTGAGTGAACAAGACTTCATTTAGGGCATTGTATTTGGTGATCATCCTTTTCAACTTTGATTCTACATCTATCTTGATCTGGTTGTTCAAACCTCTCCAAGGTAGCCAAAGTTGGGTGAAGTCTATAGAGAGCCATCCTCTCAAGCATCTAGTCCATTCTCAGCTTAGCAACATCCCATAAGTTTTGGGGATGTCCACTATGTGTATATCAATGCGTTCTTGTATCCAGGGATCTATGACTAGTTCAATGTGTACATATTTGAGCACACCAATTACTCTAACCTCAGTTTTGTCCAATTGTATGACCACCCAATTCATTACTTGGGGCACCATCCCCAACTTTTGGCAAATTGACAGGGGCATCACGTTGCATGAGGCTCCTAAATCGATCAGGTAGTTATGTAGGTTCTTCCCGAACATTCGTAAGCTAAGTAAGAATGGCGGGACCTCCATCCTATCTGTGAATACTACTGGGAATGCCTCAGATGTGTTGACATTAGACATGGGTGCCCTTGTGTTGTTGGTCAATGGGCCAGGTCTTGAATGATCTAAGGATCTTAAAAGGGCTTCCTTTTGAGATGGGCAACCCTGTAATAATTTGAACATCAAGATGTTCGCCTTAGTTTTCTTAAGTTCATCTACTGCGCTGTACTTGTCATTTGACTAGGTTGTTCCCCGGTAGCCAGCATATGTACCTATCGTAGGAGGTATGGCATTTAGGCCCTTTGGAGGTATGGGATTGTTACTAGCCCGAGGATCTGGTGGAGTCAGTTTCTTTCTTCGAGGTATGTCGTTGGTGAGGGGTTCCTTTCTACTCTGGAGGTTATGTGGGTTTCACTAATCATTCTAGAAGGCATGAACCTCAGAATATTTGGGTTCATTTTCTCTCTAAAAAGTGAACACGAATTCATCTTCTCCCGTATAAGCTTCTAAGCTTCCCTCTTTTCCAGACTCATGAGAATCGAACACCATAGCATTGAATTATATCGGGGCTCCCTCTGTATTTTGGGTGTA
Organism: Thuja plicata; assembly: GCA_018584345.1. Taxonomy (NCBI): domain Eukaryota; kingdom Viridiplantae; phylum Streptophyta; class Pinopsida; order Cupressales; family Cupressaceae; genus Thuja; species Thuja plicata. Next base: position 3,068,699 of record MU226225.1, read on the forward strand.
GTGGTCTTGGGAGTTGTTCACATATCCATTATTGTCCTGATGCCTACTTGGAGCCCCGACAAAATTGGTCTCTGAAGCCTCATAAGTATTAGAATTATCTACTGGGATGCTACCATTATTTGGTCTAGTGTTCCATGGCTGATTTGGCCTTTGCTTCCCAAATGGTTTTTCATGTGCATTATTGTTGCTATATGCATTGAAACACCAGTTTGGATTCTGAGGGTATGTGTTTGGACCAGAAAACGCTCGTTGGTATCCACCTTGATTTTGGGGTGGGTTTAGCTTCATTCTGGTGACTTAGCTTGTGAGCTGTGATAAAGTCTTCTTTACGGCGTCTAACTTGAAAGCCATGAGAGCATCAGGCTCATTGTGGGGTAAAACCCTCTATTCTAAAAATGTCATTTTATGAGCTTCGTAGCCTGGATAAGTAATGGATAGAGGCACGGTTGTACATGGTTGTACCGGTATGGGTAAGTGGTTGGCCAAGGCTTGATTGTTTGCTGCAAATGGGTTTGGGATAGCAAGATTACCTGGGATGGGCGCAGCCGCATAGCTTCCTTCTTGTGGGTCCATTTGCTGAGTAAAAGTGATGGCTTCATTATACACCTTTTCAATTATATCTCTAACTGTCGGGTTAAGCCTTCTTAGAAAGAATGAGGTGAATGGGTTTAGAGCTTTTAGGTAAACTTGTATGACAGCCTCATCTGGTATAGTGTAAGGAGCTTCTAGCTTTTGATGCATTTTGTGAAAGTGATGATTAAACATAGCAATGGGCTCCTTAGGATCTTTCCTCATGGTTATGAATTGGTGATGTGTCGCAACAGGATCAACATACAATTTGAATTGATTGAGGAATTTGGTTTCAAAGTCATTCCTTACTGAGTTAGACCCTCGTGGTAAATTAAGGTACCAGTTGTAAGCAAATTCTCCCAAGGTATATGGGAAGAGATGAAAGACAACATCTTGGTGGGCAATCACTTTACAGTTGCAAATTTCTTTGAAGGCACGGATATGTTCTTCCACTGTCCTAGATTCTCCATATATGAATCATGTACAAAACTTCTCCAGATTTTTAGGTAACTCATGGAGCTGCCCAACAAAGTTCAAAGATGAGCTTGTTGCATTGGCAAAAAAGGCCATCAGACGAGGTTGCTGGAAATTTTGATTTAGCAAGTTCTAATTTTGATTGATGGTTGTAGTAATAGTTGGGGCAGAGATGTGTGACTATTGTCCAAGAGGATTCTGAGGTGCATCAAGGTGATGAGAAGATTTATCCCTTGCTTTACCCTTGTCGCTACGAGCCCTTCGGTGGTGAGTGAGTTCAAGAAACTTGCCTCTTTTTGGAGATGATCTAAGCACACACTCGAACCTCTCTGGGGAGAAAGATCCAATATTATCCAGCTCTTAAGTCTTGAGGCCCTCCTTCTAGCGCCACTTTTGTTGAGCGTTGTTTTAACACAAGCCAACTTGCTAGGATATCAAGATTCAATTTCCTCTCTTGAAAGAATAACAGAGTTATTCCCAAGGTTCTCCGGGGTCGGGTCACAACCTGCTTGGTTACTCAATTGAAGATAAATTTGATTGTTCATGAGGAGGCCTTTGTTGGTATGTTCAAGATAGAAAACTACAAAATATTGTTAATTCTCTTTTTCTTTTGGGGTATTTTTTGTTTTAACAAGTATGGGTGTTTTGTAAATAAAATGCAATTTTGTATTTTCAAGATGGTAATTTTTAGAATTAATAACAACGTCTTAATGAGAGAAGAGTAACGAGAAATGAAGCAAATTATGAGGAAAGTGAAATCCTAAGGACATAAACCGCCGTAAACCCTTCCTTGTGAATTGAATGCTAGAGAGATTTGGAAAAACCCATGAAGCATAAATCAAACCAAGTCACAATTCACTACTCCACGAATGCAAGCGTTTGGAGAGAAGACATATTCACTCATGCAAGATATTCAAAATCTATCAAATCACGAAGCCACCAAGATGTGCGCACCCACGAGACAGATTTATCATTAAGCCCAGAGATGATCTCTTCCACGCATCTATCACAGCAACGTAGATACATAGCAGCAAACTCCAACTAAAAGTAGCATGAATTCGAAACACAATAACACAAAGGGCTCTCTGAAAATAAAGAACAATGCAAGCATACATTCAATAAATTCACATAGATAGTAGTAATTCACAAACCATGAACGAAGCACCCAATGTAGATCTTTATTGTATTAGAAATTCAGCCCTTTACATTGTTTTTTGATTACAATATATAGATTTTTTATCTACAACTCTGATTTTCGGAGTTAGGGCATCAGAGAGTCTAAACTAGAGAAATAGAACTAAAACTAGAACTTTGCTAAAGGTAGACTACTGCTAATTGATACTATGTAACTTGCATGGATTCTTAAACCCATTTACAATCCATTTTCTCATGCAAAGAGGGCAAAATCCACCAGAGAAGAGAGAGAGAGAAAGGAGGAGAATTCCTTCTGTGAACTGGAGTCTTCTTCCTGATGCTTGTTGTTCTTCTTGGATTCTCCATCTGGGATGTTTCTGGTGGTGGGAACTGATAGGAGACTTTTAGTCCCTCTAAAATTAACTTAAGTTGCCCCTTGATCTGATATGGAGTCGAACTGGTGTTGAAAAAAGTGACCTCGCTGGAAACACCTAGTTCTTTGGACCTCGACCTCTACCCTGAAACTTTTAATGCTTTGAAATTTCCCAAGTGCCTCTAAAAATCTATAAACTTGGAGGCCCCCAAAACTTTGGACTTATCGTGGGCTGAAAACATCTGAAGAGTCCGAAAGGAAGAAATCTTCGAAGGTCAAAAGATACTCCTACTGTATGGGCCAAAAGGCCAAAAAATCAGAGGCTGAAAGGCCAAAAAATACTGTCTTCGTGAATTTTAACCAATTGTGAAAATCATGCCCGGTCCATCTGGTATTTGAACCCTAGAAATTTATCCAGTGAAGACTTCTAAGTGAGTTTCCTGAAGCCTCTGTACGATCTCCTGAACTTCTTCATAATTGATCTCTTTCCTTTTTACTTTGGTGACCCTTTGTTCTTGCTTCTTTCTGAAGATATTTAATTCAGAAGCAAAGAAAGTGATCTCTTATTCATGCTACAACATTCTATGTATCTCTTCTTTCATGTAAAACAATTACTGCAAGGCCTCCTTGGTATTGACTCTGGCCAAAACATCTCTGAACTGTTGGACCACTTCCTTGGAGGGACGCAGAGCTTGTTGGCTTTCATCTCGGTAGACGTTGAGGCCAACCCCTATGAAGAATGTATCTATATCATTGACCCATGTTATTACCTCCTCCCGCTTTTCACCTATGAGGGCCTGGTGCTTCTTGTAGGCCTTAATTATTTTGGCCATTTGCTTGGTCCAAGTTGCAAATTTATCTAGTTCTTCACCCTCATAAACTTTGACCAAAATCTGGAAGCGTAGCTTTCTAATTACCTCCAAATCCTGGAGAGCTACCTACCACTTAGCTTCCTCGGCATCCATTCCCCTGTCATCTTCCAATAGGTTGATGAGTGAATTAACCTCAACCAAGATGGTCCTGTATGGCCTTAATATTGATGGGATTGCCTTCTCTTTGAACTGTTTGAAGTCATTTATCCAATCGGCACTCGCCTGGATGAAAGAGGGAGTTAATCCTATCGGCAAATCTGGTGTAGCCCTTTTATCAATCATGGCTTGTAATGAAGCCTCTGAATAGTTTGGTTCAATGGGACCCACCATCTTATGGATGAACCCTTTCAATGCTTCATTTTGGTCTGTTAAAGCCTTGATGGTTTCTTCATCTTTATTCATGAACCCCAAAGCATGCTTGAGTCCCAAGGCTGCTAATGTCTTACTTCCTTCTCTAGTTGGTTTCCCCAAGTCCACCTCTTTGAATGTGTAGTCTCCTGATGAACCTGTGGTTTGAGAGGTGCTCGAGGGTGGGATAGCTATTTGTGTTGTCTGTAACACCCCAAAATTGGCATCTTGCAACCCTAACCAATTTTGTTGCATTTTTCATTCTTCTAAATCATCAAAGTCCTATTGTACTAGGCAAATTCTGAGTTTTTACTGACTCTACTCGACCTGAGTGTCAAATGCAAAAAATCCTAAATCTGTATCAATCATACATCACATTTAATTCCTAAATATCTATTTGGCTAAACAAATCCTATGATCGAATTAATTTAATTATAA
>MU226225.1:3094008-3114462 GCA_018584345.1 Thuja plicata
AATTCAAATAAAACAATATTAAATCAAAGAGAGAAAATAGTTAAAACAGGAAGAAAACAATTTATTGAATTCTTTTCAATAAAACTTTCTGTTTTTAACTGGCTTTTCTAGTTGTTTTATTTCAAAACGGGAAAGTTTCTATTCTGATCCTCTCAAAGTCTATAAAAGAACTCTCTTTCTTCATTCAAACCCCCTGATTATCCCCTGAATTATTATAGAAAAATTGCATTGTTAGAATACTGAATTGTTGTCTCATTTTCTTAGGATCATATAGATTAATTTCATATTGCAAATAGATAGCTTTCAATTTCTAGAATAATGGCATTTAGCATTCATGTTAGATGATATCTCATGTTTCAATTTCTTAGCATAATCTTGCATTTGCATAGCATTTATCATGTCAAATCCTTCCTTCTTAGATTGGTCCATGGTTGTGACACTCTCGTCCTGAGAGCAAATTTCAAAAACCCCATCTAGATAGAAGGCAACAGGTTGAATCACATAGGCAGGCAGGATGAATAACTCATATTCAGTCTTGTTTGTTCTTGGTGAATAAGGACTATGTTGAAGTGTGTGGTTGATTGAGAAGGCCAAAATTAACTCATACATTGTCCACCGACCCTTAGGGTCTTGGGTCACATATGAAATAGTTTTAGCAGGCACACTCACGTTTTCATGGTGGAAAGCTTGCTTCACAGCAGTTATACTTGTATCTTCTTCATCCTGTTCTGGTTCCTTCTCTGCCCCCTTTTCTTGTCCATCTTTTCCTTCTTCCATTCTATCCCCTTCTGTATCCCATTTGATTTCCTCCTCTTCCTTATCTTTCTCATTGACCTCCTTTTCCTTTTCCTTCTCCGGGCCTTGGTCAGCTGATGAATCAATTACAACTTTTGGCCTAAGACCAGTCATGGCCTCGACTGAGGTCCGAAAAGGTGATGTGTTATTTGTGCCCACAACTCCTTCAGTTTCCTGAGTGGCACATGTCCAAGGGATTGATGTTGGTGGAAAAATTGTTGGCATGACTGTAGTGGGAGATGAGGAGGTGGTGGTAGTAGATGGAGGTAGAGTTGGTACAAGAGGAGGTGTGGGAGTTGGTAGGGAAGTTAGTGGAGTAAGTATGTGGGGTGGTGGAGTGAAAACATGGCTCCCTCCAGCTACGTTGTCTATTACCAAACTCTAAGTTACCCCACTGTCCTGGGTTTTAGGCCCTGGAGCAGAATCGGGGCCTACTAGTGGAGTAGGAACATTCACCAGAGGATTGGTGAACTGGACCGGTGGAGGAGTAAGGGCTACCTGAGATTGTATGACCAGTGGTGGAGTGAGGGAAACTTGAGGTTGTATGAGTGGTGGTGCCCCAGTGGATGTATCTTGGCCCTAATCTGAAAATCCTTCAAGTCCTTCAAAATCAGAGAGCATAAATTCATCTGGTCCTAGTGGATCCAAAGGATTATCCTATTCTTTGGGATCCTCTCTATGTTTCTTAGTAGTCTCCTTTTCTCTCCTCTTCTGTAACCTAGTCTTCCAGACTAGGGGCTCACTTGCATCCTCTTCCTCGGGCTCTTCCTGTACAGTTTCCAACTACAGAGACTCAGAACTCTTCTTCCTCTTATAGGTTTTCTTCTCAACGGTGGGGGAAGATTGGCCAGAGGTGGATGGGACCTCTCCTGATTAGGGTTGCGACACTCCTGTTGGTGGGTTAATTTGGCCCATCATTCTAGTTTTCTTAGGCCTAGGATTGGAGCCATATTCCACTGGTCATTCATGACCATACACCATTCTTGGCTTCTGAGGGGGAGCCTTCTTATATTTAGGAGCTGTTGACTTCTCTCGTTGTTGTTTCTCTACTTTCTTGGAGGGCTCCATTAATGTTTTTACCAGGATCAGACTCATCCAATGTGGCTTCTTGATCCAAGATGTGGTGGTTTTTATTACGTGCCTTGCCCTGAAGTCTATGTCATCATTTTCATCTTTTTCTACTTCAGCGTTCATGATTGGCTAGTCATACACCTTATCTTGTGTGTAGATGTCTTCTAAGATGTCCTCTGAATCACATTCCCATATTTTTGGGGAAATAGGAACCTTCAACACCTCTTTTTCCAGAGCTAGGTTCATTCTACAGTAATCCATGATTCTGACTTCATGGTCATCTATATAGTTTATCCAATGATCTTCCAGATGTGGCTCATGTACGTAGAATCTACTGATGATATGGCTATAAGTACCTATGGGGTCAAAACGAGCTCGCACTGTCTTGTAAACTTGAAAGGGGAAATCATCCCATTCAAAAGAAAGGGACTTGCAAACCTTCATTTCCTATAGTGTATAGGGTCCCAAAGAGATGGGAAAGTCCCAACAGTGCTTCTTCTTATGCTTGATGTGCTCATATGCATCCGCAAGCTGGCTGGCCATCTCCAATATGATTATCTAGTTAGATGGATATCTGGGTAGCTTCTTTGGTTATATGGTTGACCCAACTATCTGAATGTATTTGAATGTCCTAAACTAGATGAAATAGGCCCCAATGGCCCTCACCTTAGTAGCAGCTTCTTCTAACATTCTTTTAGCAAAGTCACCTTCAATAGATCGGATGACTGCGAAAATAAATGCGTCATTGACTATTCGATAATCAGGGGAATCCTCTAACATGTTTTCTCCTTTTACCAACTACGAGTATACAAGATGGGGCCATTTATTTGGATCATTCAGGATTCCCCTCTTGGTGAGGGTGGCATAATCTGCCTGTGCAGCTAGTAGATACATTATGTAAGTGCTCATGTAGAATTTTGGGTTATGCTTTACTGTTGTCAACTGCTCATCCAGGTTATCACTAGTAATAGTGCCCCAATCAAATATTTCCTTTCATTCCATGATCCTCTCTATCAGTAGGATCATCCAGTGCTCAAGTTGGGTGGACTGGGGTAGCCCATACACCCTGCTTATCATTGTTATGGCTACCTGGATATCATCTCTCATATAACCTCTCTGGAGGTCTATCTTGTCCAGTTTGTTCTTGGGAAGTGGTTGCTTTAGGTATTCCTTATTCATCATCTTGTTTATTGTTTGCTCCCTGTTACCAAACCATTTGTTTCCCTTTTCAATATAAAATTCATATAATTTTTCTATGCCTTTGTGAAGGTGAAAGACATCCTCAATGACATCCGGCCTAATATCCAGTACTACTTGATCTTCAGAGTTCACTACCACCCTCTTATTTGAATCGTAGTGATGGGATAGGGTCATGATCAGTTCTAAAGATGAAACAACCACTGGGTGTGCAGTTGCATTCACGAGCCCGGATAGGACTAATGAAGTGCAGTCCTCATATCTGTTAGCTGGCTGGGAGCACTGAGTCAGGAATTTGTTCCAATCTACATTCCTGATGTTGGTGTCAGTTATCTCAATATGTTTGTTCCCCACCTTGGAGCTAGGGGGATTCCCCTTGTAATGGAACTTCATTGGGGATGATGTGTTTAGGGCAGTCATTCCTGCAAGAAAAGAAAAGTATCAGTAGCTTATTTTGAACAAGAGAAAGCAATTTAAACTATGAAAGCAAGTAAAGAGAGCTAAAAAATAGCTAAAGTGCAAGTTTTCGCACTTTTGGACCTTTTGGGGTTTTAGACATCGAAAACTATTTTGGAGACCGAAAATCCCAAAAGTGCAAACAAGTGAAATGGGGTAAGGCCAAGTCCATCGAGGTTTCAGAGTTTCAGACACAAAACTTATTGGAGGTTTTGCTTGTTTGGATTTTTGGACTTTTGGACCTTTCGGATGTCTGAAAAACTGAAACGTCACATGGCAAAGATGAAGATCTAGTTTTCGGCCTTTCAGAGGCCAAAAACCTACGGTAGGTGATGCAACTAAAAGAAATTGGAAAACCCTAAACCTAAACTCGATGACACCAGAAAACCCTAGGGTCGATAGGGAGGGACGTCCCTGTCGACACACAAAGACATAGAAGCCTGAGAGGGAAACAAAATGAAATTCCCTAGGCTGGACAAGCACTAGGTGCACCGAAAAGACAAACAAAACTAGACCTAGATGAAAACAAGAAGCGAAAAGAGGGTGAGGAGGACTTACCTTTGATGAACGAGTAGGGGAGGGAAACTAGGTGGCTCGGAGGTGGAAGCGGTCGGCAAGGAGAAACAAGTGAAGCGCAAGCGAGAGAACAAACCAAAGAAAAATGCAAAGTGACAAAAACAAAGGAGGCTACCCCTTTTTATAATCCACAGGCTGACGTCAGCAGGTTCGGGGTTTTAGAGACCATATCGCCAAAAACCCGAAGGGGACTAAGAACCTTTCAGCCTTTCGGTGATTTTAGACTCTGAAATCACCAAAAGGTCAGGTCTTCGTCCGTTCGGCCCTTTCAATATTTCAGAGGACCTAAGTCCTTCGAAAGGCCAAAAGGGCTAAATGATTGGGTCTTCAACCTTTCGTCCATTTTGGTATTTCATAGGACGTGAGTCTTCCGAAAGGCCAAAAGGCTGAAAAAAGGTTCTTTTTACCTTCTCTGGTTTCAATAATCCTTTATGGTGGTTGACTGGGTATCTATGAGGGGCAGACATGATGAAAGGAAAAAGACAAAAAAAGAGGGGGGTCCCCGTGGTTAGAGGACCTAAAATTGGGTGTCTGTTGTGGAGCCACAATAGGACCAAGTCATTTTCCTTGAAAATTGGGTATGATGATCTCTTGTCAAATCATCATTTTACAATTCCTTGATGATGCATAAGGGTGTTCTGGGCCTACAATCACTGCTCATGTAGGTTAAGAAACTCTGGAAACCTTACGTTCATGGCGTCATCTTCTTCAACCTCTATGGATTTGAGAAACTACAATGCTGGGATTTCCATTGAAATTGGAAGGAGCGACTCCTTTCCATAGACTAGTTCATATGGTGAATTATTTAGAACCTATTTTTGGGTGATCTGGCCCACCCATAGAGTTTTCTACAGGTGTTTGTGTCATTCTTTCTTGTGTTTTGAGACAATTCTTTTTATAATCCTAACCAAATTTTTGTTCATCGATTCAACCAATCCATTCCCCAGAGGGTAGTAGTTTGAAGATGTCTTCAAGAAAATACCATTTTTTTAAAGAGAATTCAAACATCTTCACTCTTATGAATGCTCTTGCATTGTCTAATATTATTATTTTAGGAGGCCCGAATCTTGACACCAATCTTTTTAGGAAACCAACAATTTTATTTTCTATAGCGTTCTCGAGTGGCTCTACCTCCATCCACCAAGTGAAGTAGTTTGTAGCTGTTAAGATCCATCTATGTTCAACTCTTGAGGGGCGATTAATTATCCCTATTAAGTATAAACCCCATTGTTTAAAGGGTTCATCAACCATGATGGGTCTTAGTGACATGGAAGAATTCTTTCATTAATAAATATCACATTTCTTCACTAATTTAAAGAAATCAAAAAACATTGTCAACCAAAAGTAATTGACCCACATAATTTTGAGCCTGATGGTCTTTGTTGAGTAGTGTTTGCATGAGGATCCATTATTTATTTCCTCTATCAATTTATAGCTCCCAGCTTCATTGACACATATTAAAAGAATTTCATTGAAGTTCCTTTTGAAGAAAACACCCTCAATCAGAAAATATCTAGTATCTTGTAGCTTGTAGTACCTCCTTTTTTTGTAGGAAGGTAAGAAGGATATTTCCCTGTTTGCATGAAGTTGATTTGGTCAACTACCCAATCTCATGTTTCCCCAACATAGTTATCAAGGATCAATTCCTCGGTCATTTCAGTTCTTTATACTTCTCTAGAAATATATTTACAGAGGCCTTTTCCTCTAATTATCATATTCCATGATTTTCATAATCCAGGTAGCTCTCTTTTCAGTGATTTCACCTTCTATGATATATTTTCACATGATGGGATGTGCAACATAAACCATGATCTTACTTCCAGAGATCATGTGCTTGAATTTTTGGAGGCCTTTCACCAGAGAAAAGGCTTGTTTTCAACAAAATTGTATTTGACCTCATAGTCTTTGAGTGCCCTGGAGTAGAAGGTGACATGGTGCTCTTCCTTTTGATTCTCTCCTTCATGGGTGAGTACGATAGCAAGGCTATATTTACTCCCATAGGCGTACATTATGAAATCTTTTGAAAAGTCAGGATTTAACAGTACTGAAGCAATGACTATGACAAATTTTATTTTTTCAAAGGTGACCTTCCCTCCTGGGGTCCATCTGCATGTTTTTTCCTTTCTTAGCATCAGAGTGATGGGTCACACCATTCCCATAAAATAGGAAATGAATCTGCTGACGAAATTAATCTTTCTCAGGAAAAATTGAATTCCCTTTTTTATTTGAAGGGAGTGGAAGTTCTAGTATTTATTTTACCTACTTGATATCTATGGAGATTCCTTCTTTTGATACTTTATATCCTAGGATCCTCCCTTGCGGCACCCTAAACACACATTTATTTGGATTCAAGGAAATTCCAAACTCTTGGAATTTTGGAAATACTTGATTAAGGTGATCAAAATGATCTCTCTTTTTTTAGAACACTATTAAATCATCCAAGTATATTATAATGATTATATCTTTCAAATCTTTGAAAGCCATTTCCATGGCTTTATGGACACTATGCAAATGTCCCCCACTTAGTGGTGAACTTTGTTTTGTGTTGGTCATCTTTCACCACCCAAACTTGGTTGTATCCAAAGAAATAATATAACAACAAAAACATTTCTAACTTGAAAATGGTTTGAATAATTTGCTCCATTGATGACAGGGGGTGGTGGTCTTTTAGAGATGATTTTTTCAGGTCTCAAAAATCCACATAGAGGCAAATATCACAATTCTTTTTATGGACTGGGACTAGCTTTAACACCCACGTACTATGCTTGATCAGGTAAATGATCTTAGACTCAATCATTTTGGTCAGCTCTTGCGCCATCAAGGCCTCTATCTTAGGATTGATCAATCTTTGTTTCTATTTGATATGATTCACTCTATCTACCAACTTGATAGTATGTTCTATAATGTATCTATTGTAACCCTTTAGATCACCATAGGCCCTTTTAGAATAACTAGAAGGGGGGGTGAATCAATGGCCTCAAAAATATTCCAATGAAATTAACCCAAAAACTTTGTACCACAATATTAAGCTTCTAGTTATCTTCAGTCCTACAAGATAAATGCCTTGAAATAATCTCAACAAATAACTACTGCTTGGAGTTCATTGTCAAACCTTGTTCTTACTGTTTACCAATTAGCAGTCTTTTATTTACTGAAATGTAGTAAATAACTTAGTGTATACCAATCAATCCATATTAGTTATGTGTAATCCAAAACACTAAAGTAATGAATCATAAACACATTGTCACATGGTTTTTTAACATGGAAACCCTGTTAAGGGAAAAACTACTTGGGACCAGTAACTCAAAATTTTCACTCTTCTAAAGTGAGCTCAGTGAAGAGCCAACCTTGTTAAAGGTTACAAACACACTATTAGGTGTGACCTTGATAGAGGATTTAAATAGAATAGTTTGTCACTTGATATCTAACATCTCTATGCTACCTTTTATGACCAAACCCAGAGTAGTTTTTCAAATGGTATCTAGCATCTCATGTTATCTTCATGACCAAAATTTTTGATACTCCTTGGGATCTATCTCAATATAGAAAGGATTGTTAAGTTCTACTCGGTTAAGAGACTTTCTGATCCAATGGTTAAATTGAAACAATAAATGATTTGTTCACATATACAACTATACTTTGCAGATTTTTAGATCTATTGTAAGCTCATAATACCTTTCTGATCAATGTATCTTTTCAATATCTTTGCTCCAATTCTTTTTGCTTGGTGATGTTGTGCTTCTCTGTTGCTCGGTGTCTGCAGAATTAGCTATGTTCTTCAGCTTGATTGATCAGGTATGATTGAAGACTTCTTTCTTCAGCATCTTTTTTCTCTTTTCACTCCCCCTAATTCACAATGAATTATCTTGTCTCTTTATAGACATGATTTCACTATTTCTTAGTTCTTTACTTCTTTGTTCTTGGCGTGATACGCAATTCTAGCCATTCTTTCTTTAAAGCTTTACTTCAATTTTATCCTGTAGATTTCTCTTTGACAACTAGAATAAAATAGCTTTAAATATTTCTCTTATCTATGGCTTTAACTTATCGATAACAACAATATTAACAACCAGTTAACTCCTTCTTTAGATCTTTCCAGCTAAGTCTTTGTCATTTCTAAACTTTAGTTCCTTTCAGTGTTTTAACTCTTTGTTAGCTTTGGTCAACACTTCAATTCTCCTCAAGCATCTCCATCGGGGTTTTCTGTCTATCAAGTTTGTTTGTCTATTGGGCATCACTGTGAAGTTCTTCTCATTCTGTAATGCTTGTGATTCTTCTTGTCGGTAATGCTTGTCGAGTTTCTTGCTCGGGCAACACTGTGACTTTCCTCTCAGGTTTCTCTATCCATCGGGGTGCACTGCCCATCGGTGTTTGTAATCACTTAGTGAATACTGATCTTTTATGCATTACTAAAAGCATAACCTTTATCTTTCTGGTTCTCTGAAGTCTTTGACACTTTGTATATAACCAATCAGATTATATCAAGTTGACATCAATTACAATACAATACATTAACTGATTTAATTTCTTGCATTAATTTTTGGTAGCTAAGTGATCATCAAGTTAACATCTTCAAACATTCAATCAATTATAGGTCATAAATATCTCCCTTTCGAATTGATGGAAACACACTATATTATCACACTATATTTTTACTAATACAATATGAAATATATCAGTTGTAGTTCATCAATCTACCAATCTTATTGTTCTATAACCAATAAAAATGTTTGGCTCTCGGTAAGCTCATATAGCTTAGATTTGTTTCTTGTAGAGTGCCTTCTTCAATCTTCAATCCCTTCACTGGATAGATGTAGCATCTTCTGATTCTTTCTCTGATGTTGTCTCTCCCTTTGATTGTTCCTCTCCTTTATCATCTCTTTTTTTTACAGCAAATATAGTCATCTCTCCCTTTTGATATTTTCTCTCCCTTTGGAGAATGATAATCTCTCCCTTTGAATTATTGAATTCTTAGGAACTTCTCTCCCTTTGACAACAATGAAAAATTAGACTTTGATCATGCCAAAGTTATATCCTTTCACCTTTTTATAATATACTCCTTGAATTTCCATATCCATCAGCAATATAGTAACTATGGTGTTCGGTGCAGATATGTACCTTTCTATGTACTGATGTGTCTTTGCAGTCCATCTTTATGCTTGCATGAACATGAATGCTCTTCGATTGTGTGTAGGATGATGCATCCTCCTAGTCAGCTTACTGACCAATAGACAAGGGTTGGACCCCTAGTCTCTTTCTTAGGTACTCAAATATATCTATAGGCAATGACTTTGTGAATATATCAGCTAATTATTCCTTTGATTGAATATATTCCAGTATCATTTATTTTGTTTGCACTTGTTCTCTTAAGTAATGATACCTAATTGCAATATTCTTTGTCTTAGCATGCATGACTGGATTCTTAGAAATGTTTATTGCACTGGTATTATCACAATAGATAATCACTAGTTCAAGAATTTCCATATTCATACCTTCTAGTAATTGTTTGATCCAGGAAATGTTAGAGCAGTTTGCAACAGCAGCCACATATTCTGCTTCTACATTAGATTGTGAGATGTGTCCTTGCTTCTTGTTGATCCATGTGATAGGTTTGTCACCCATGAAGAATGCTCCTCCAACTGTGCTCTTTCAGTCATCTAAGTTTCCATCCCAATCAGCATCTGTATAGACTTGAAGCTCAAATTTTCCTTCTCTTTTTTACCATACCATAGTCCTTGGTGTTCTTTAGATATCTCAGAATTCTCTTGACAGCACTCATGTGTGATTCTTTGGGATTAGCAGATAATATTGCAACTATTCCAACTTCATGTGCTATATCTGGTCTAGTACATGAACAACATACATTGGTTTGTCAATCATTAATCTATACAAGATCTAATTTACCTCATTTGATTTGTCTTCTTTTTTCAACTTACATTTGGTTTCCATAGGTGTTCCAACTAGTTTGAAATCTTCCATCTTGAATATCTTCAACACTTCTTTGATGTATTTGGATTGTGTGATATATATGCATGCATCTTGTTGAAGAATCTATAGACCAAGAAAGAATTTGATCTCCCCAAACATCGACATCTCAAATTATTTTCTCATTTCATTAGCAAAGGATTTACATAACATATCATTACCCCCAAATATGATGTCATCAACAAATATTTCAGCAATCAGAATATTACCATTGGTATCTTCTTTTAAGTACATATTATTATTTTCACTTGCTCTTACAAATTCAATACTTATGAGATAGGAGTAAAGTCTTTCATACCAGGCTCTAGGTGCTTGTTTTAATCCATACAAGGCTTTGTGTAGTCTACATATCATGTTTCTCCTGTCTGGATCAACAAAACCCTTTGGTTGTTCAAAGTATACCTCTTCTTCTAGTATTCCATTTAGGAATGTAGATTTGGCATCCATCTGGTATACCTTGAATCCTTTGAATGTAGCATAAGCAAGTAATATTCTTACTCCTTCTAGTCTAGAAATTGGTGCAAAGATTTCCCCATCATCAATACCTTCTTCTTGTGCATACCCCTTGCATACTAATTGTTAGGTCTGGTAAAAAAATTTCAAAGCAATAAGTCCTTGGTCTGTATTTGTAAAAGGGGTCTTATGTAAATTCTTGAAACCCTTGCTTTCATGCTTCTAAGTGTAAAATTTGGTCCTCAAACCCTAAGCGTTGAAGTGGTTTATAATTTTGCGTTACCTTTTGCCACTTAATTCATGTGTCTTACATGTTTTCTTTTTAAAAATGTTCACGTTTAATAGTTTGTAATTATCCTAACGTTGTGGTCCCTTATTAATCCCTAAGTCTAAAGTCCACAAGTGCTTTAGTAAACCATTATCTATCGAGCCAGTGTGTTTTGATCTAATGGACCACTTAATGGCTTAATCCTAAAGTGATCGACATCTATCTTATAAGCCATTAAGCAATAATGACACATGTTTGTGGCGGGTCCAGCAACCAGAAAAGGTTTCAGTTAAGCAATGAGCAGATCCTGTTTTTTCAAATGGCTGACTTAATGGCTTATTCCCAAAATGATCGACATCTATCCTATAAGCCATTAAGTCTGAATGATGCATATTCCTGGAGTGATGTGGGCACTATTATAGGAAATTTGATGAAGATTAAATCGCGGACAGATCTAATGGTTGACTTGATCACTTATGGCTAAGATGCGCACCATCTAATGTGTAAGCCATTAATTGGTGGTGACACATGGCAATTGGAGAGACCAAGTATTGTGAATGGCTATTGATTAAAGTGCAAACATATTCCTTTTGATCCAATGGATGACTTAATTTCTTATCCCAAAGATGCGCAAGATATATCAGGTAAGTCATTAAGCCATGATACCACGTGTCCTTATGATGATGTGTATTCCATTATCAGTAAAGGTGATCACAAGTTAAAAGATTGACAATCCAAAGACGATCTAACAGATGGCTTTATCACTTAATAACAAAGTGAATGTGATCTATCATTTAAGCGATTAAGCCATGATGCCATGTGTCCTGGTGGGTCTGGCTGAGGTCGTAAAGAAGAAATTAAAGATAGAGCAAGTGAAAAATGATCTGACGGTTGACTTAATTGCCTAAAGGAAAAGTGATTGACATATAAAGGATAAGCGATTAAATCATGGTGACGCGTGGCAGTTGGTGGGCCCTGTATAGTGCAAAGATGAGTTAAAGAAGGTGCAGTTTCAAAAAGATCAGGCAAATCGCTTAATGACTTAAAAGAAAGATGTGGAAGATCTAGCATCTAAGCCATTAAGCAATTTTGACGCATGTCCCAAATGAATAGTTGCATCCATAGTTTGTAAACTTAGGGTAAAGTAAATTGTGGCCAGGTTAAGATAGATGGGAGGGCTGACTTAATGGATTATGGAGAAGATGCACGAGATCTATCATTTAAGTGATCAAGTCGTGTTGACACATGTCCTGATTTGAATAGTTGATTTTGTGAAGTAATGAGAGCCGCCTGATGAAGGGGATACTATTGAAGATCTACGGTCCAAATTTAAATTTCTCAAATCGGTCATCAATGAACCGTTAAGCCGCGAGTTTCAAATCAGATGAATTGATTTCCGAGCGTGTGGCCACTTTAGTAAAATTCAATGTGAAAGACTGATTTGATTGAAGCCATATAACTCATTGCTTGAGCTCAAAGCTGCCATAATCATCTAAGTAATTGAAGCAAAGATCAAAATTGCAGCGATATTGAGCTCTGTGTGACAAATTGTAGAACAGGGAAGTCTTTTGTGAAATAGTAAAATTCATGCTTCTAGTAGGGTTTTGAATTCTAAAAGATTTACAGAATTATTGATATACTCTGATAATCATTCTCGTAAGAAGCCCTAAGTTCAAAAGATGGCCCCTAGGATTGAATTCACTAGTAATGTAGAGTACAAAGATGGAAATATATGGGATAAACTCATACAGCAATTAAGTGGGTCTATAAATGATTCTACCCAGATTAAGAGAACTATCCCAGTACATCCTTGTTTTAGAGTCGGGGAAGGTTAGTGAATATGGGCAGATGGGCCAAGGATGCCAAGATCAGCATAAGTAGTTTAAATCTATTCAAAACTGCTTATAGCCAAAGAAATTCTCCCTCCCTAGATTGTAATAAATGGGATCTAGATGTAGGAAAGTTAATAGTTCCTGGGGTGTTCATGGACACGGATCTGTTAATTCTAATAGCCAAAACATATGATAAAGTATCCAGGGTCCAGAGAGATACATATGGTACTATACAATTGAATGTCATAGTTGATGAAATTAGAAAATTCTTCAATTTTGAGTGACCTCTCAGTTCAAATGGATGATATAGATTTTGACCACTTTAAAGAAGTATATCAGAATCAAAAGAAATACTACAAGAATGAGGCCTTGAAAGGATATTTTAACAAGATAGGGGGTCTGATTGTAGTAGGCCCTAATACACCAGAGCATTTTAAACTGGACTATTTTAATAGAAAGGATAGGGGAATGTATAGTGCCTTGGGCCATGTGCTGGGAGAAGATGAGGAAACAATGATGACTGTCTATTTCATGCTTATTGCTATTCGAATTTTGCATCCCCACTTATCTGTTATTTTTTATTATGCTACCTACATTGCTGACTTGATGCATAAAGGTTTGATAGGCATTAAGGATTCCAATATAGTCAGGCCGATGGGTTGGTACTCCATGATGATGCATATGATTTTTTTTAATAATGTTGACTACTTTGAAGAAGAAACGGATCTCACCAAGTTTCAGGATGATGAGGATTTGCCTGTTCAGTTGTGGAGTACTGACTTGTCTTGGGACAAGAAAGAGGCTAGTTACATAAATTTTGATAGATCTTTTGCCTCTAGGATTGGAGCATTATTATGTAAGGACAACCCTAGGATTAATGTAGATGTATTGAGACTTTTGAGACCATTGGAATATTCTCCAGAATTGAAGATTGTTCACAATTGGGGTGACTTCATTTTATACCCTGTCTTTACAGTCATTAGGGTGTATGGCTTCAGGGAAATTCCAAATGTATTCCCTTATAGATTTCCACTCAAGATTGGTTTGGCAGAGATTCTTAGGCAGTTAGGTGGATTCCAAGAGGAAGCCTTAACTGGTAAAATGAAAGGTAGCATTTTCCCTACCCTCACAAGAGTCCATCATTTTATCCTTACAAAAGGAGGATGGACCCAGTTCGATAAATACCTAGAGCCATACCAGTTAGCAACATCAATGGTGAGGTGTGAAAATAATGAAGGTTTTATTATTGACATGTTCAAAAAAAGAACCAAATGCCTCGCATTAGATCATCAGTTCAAATTATCATAAGATATAATAAGAAATGAGTTTGATCTAATGGAACAAGAGATTAAGAAGGAGAAGTAGTTAGCCTATAAAAACTCTTTAGATTTTATCCATAATTTTGATAGATCATATGATCCCCTAAAGGCATTTGCACCCTAGGAAAAGAAAATAGAATCTCTAATGAGCGTGTTTGAGGACATAATGCAAGCCCTGGATCAGAAGAAAAATAAAGTGATGGAAACAAAGCCTGAAAAGGGTAAGTATGTTCTGAGTAGAATGTCATAGGGTAGATTTGTTCCCCTAGGGAAGTATGTAGTTTATCAATGAAGGGTTTATAGCACAATCATGCCCAAAAATGAAAAGGCCTCTAAGCAAAAGGGAAAAGGCTAGTAGATGCCACTTCTCAAACATTGTCGTCCCCAAAAAGGTAGAGGGTAGAAGGAAAAGAGCAACAACAGGGTGATATCTATTCCCCTTCTCAGTCTCCCCTACATATGGATGACCAAAGCATTGATGAACAATTGGTGAGGATGGGAACTGTTGGACACATTTTTTCCACAGCCTAGGAGTTACAAGAGGGAGTGCAAAAGGCACCCAAGAATGCAGCATTGGATCTCACAGTAGTAGAATTTGTTGGAAAGGAACTGGATCCTATTACCAAATAGGCCAGTGATGAATTTTTATCTAATGATGAATTTGTTAAGGCTATGTCTTTCATCCAATTCCTATGGAGAGTTCACATTGATGAATTCAAAGAAAAATGTCAAAAGTTGCAAAAAGGTTAACCTAACATAAACAAGGAAGACATGGAAAAAGAAGTAAAACAAGAGATGATGGAAAAATTTGATAAGATCACCCCTGAAGAAGACAGGGAGTTAGTGAAGAAAGAAGGAGTCCTCATCTTACCTCAATGGGATCTTGTTGATGCCATCATATTTGATGTTGTGAGAAAATAAACCACACCAGTGCACACCAGTGGGACATCAATTGGTGCCAAATTCAGTGAAGATAATGCAGCACTAGTGATATGGTCTCTAAAGAGGAAAGACAAAAAGAGAACTGATGAAGGTGATCAAGCTGAACACGCAGGTAGTCTTGTGGTGAAAAGAGTATCAGACACCTCGGGGGTAGAATCATCTAACCTCACTCTGGAAACAGAAAAATTGAGCTTAAAGGTAGCTGAGAAACAAGAAGATGAACTCAAGAGCCTGAGGGAAAAATATGAGGTAGTCATCAAGGCATATAATGATGAGAGGATCAATTCCATTGAAAAGGACAATAAGATTGCCTTCCTTGAAGGAAAGAAAATAGTTTAGTTTATACCTTAAAGGGTGATCACACAAGATCCTCACCAGCCATCATCATCAAGCCCAATCATAACTTACCCTCCTTCTCTTGCATCATCAAATCCTACCACACAAGAGGAATTGGAACAAGAGAAAGCAAGATTGATTTCTGAAAGAACTAAGCTAGAACAATCAAAGAAGGAGTGGGTTGAATAGTCTGCAGCATTTAAAGAAGCAGAGGAATGGGTAAAACAGAAGTATGCTGACAAGATACATAACACCCTCAGGCATTGCACTCATGAATTAGTTCCTACTGCCATTTATTCACAGGGGAAGAAAATTGTCAGCATATTGAATGAATAAAATGCAGATAAGGAAAACTGGGATCAAATGGTTGATCAATGGAAGGGAAAGAAAGGAGAATTGAAATTCTTTCATACCACATGCAAAGAAGAAAACAATGTTGACATTGTTTTGACTGGTACTTATAAATGTGTCAAATTACTGATGGACATGGACATAAGGAGCATCGTCATCAGAAAGATAATGGCTTTGAGAAAGGAATATTCAAAGGACTGAGATGAGATGTTTCCCAATATTTTTAAGAAGAGTGGTTATATAAAAAATGAAGCACTGTGGCACAGACAAATGAATGAGGCATTGGAAGTAAGAACCAATAGAATTGTTACTCTGGAAAGTACAATGTTGTTTGTTCAAACTGTTGAGATAGTTGGTAAAGCTAGAGCATTTTTTGAATTTTGGTGAGAAGAAATTGAGAAGGAAAGTGTCAACTGAAAATATATTAACAACAAAAAGGATGAATTCATTAGCTTCACCTAGCCGAGTAATGAGGTGTATGCCTCCTGGAAGGACATGTACATTAAGGTTGATCAAGAAGAAGGTGACAATATGAAAGTGGACAATTAGGCCCAATAGATTGGATGATACAAGTAAAGATGAAAATCCTACATCACCAATATCAAAGACAACAGACTCCAAGTGGCTGCTTCCAAACAACTTTGAAGCAGTTACAAGTACCAAGCGGTCAGGAGACAAAATATGTTAAATATCTATTGTAAAAAAGTGGTTATCACTTCATTAGGTATTTTATCTTTTTACTGAGTCATTTGTTTTTTCCTTATTCCAAATTATTTGTAGCATGTTGCAATCCTATTCTATAAAAGGATTCCCAAGATCATTGGAAAGGGCTGGAAAATTTGGATTGTAAACAATTTGAAAAGTTTTCAGTCAAGAGGGGAAATATAGTATAATTTGTACTAGAAAGTTGTAAGAAATTAGAAATAAAGCTGAGAGATATTTTTCAGGTTATTGAAGAGGTTATCTCTAACTGCTTTTTGTATACTGGAATAAGATTTTCTAAATTTAATACAAAGATCCAGATTCCAATCTCTCTTGTGTTATGTGTCTTGTAAGTTATTAATTTTCTTATTCATTAGCATAGTTTTCTCTATGTTTATGTACATGTTTGAGAGTTTTGATCTAGGATCATATTAAATTAGGCTCTTATTAATGCATAGATTCATTTGACACATGCTAGGATTCTATTAGTAGTAGGGGTTTGGGATAATTGTGTTATGATCTAAAATCTTTGGTGAATATTGATTTCAGTATACTGTATCTAAGTCAAAATATAGCCCAATGGATAAAGCACTGATCTAAAGCTGACAAGTTATGTATTATTGCATATCTAGTTGTATATTGGTTGTGTTTACCTATAAACAAACATTTAAATCCATTAAGTCTACATTTGTGCAAGTTTGTTATGAATTCCTATCTCATGCTCCATTTCATGGTTGATGTTCAATGGGTAATTAGCCAATTATCTAGTATCTCCCAGTTATGTTGAGTCATTGTGAGATTACTACTTGATAGTACCATATAAGACATATCAAAAGGTATTACAGGGTATCCCCCCCTTGGTGTAGCAGGACCTAAAGAGTAGCAGTATTATGAGAGTGCTTGTTAGTTGGTCCTTTTCTTGCATGAACAAATATTTGGAGGTGGCTCCTCTATAAAATAGTCATAAGAAGAAGAGGTTATTGTTGTTTTTATTGCAACATAAAAAGAAACCAACAAAATGGCGACTCTACTGGGGACTAGTTTATCATTGCAGTAAGTGAGTAAGGTTTTTTTAAGTTGAGCTAGACTCCTGGCCTGCTTACTTATTAATACCAGTTGGTTGTCCATTGAACTACAGAGTTTTATCTTTGCATTTCCCAGTGATTTGTATTACCATTGAAAATATATCAAGATAAATGCTTAGACTTTGTTGATAGCTGTCACTCGTGAGAACTTTCCATAACAAAAAAAATTTATTGCTCAAAGTTAGTGTGTGTTTTCCCCGCTATTTGTTGGGTGGTGACTCGAAGAAATATCTGCATTTGTGCTGAGTTATAATTATTTAATACACCACTGTTTCAGCTACGAGTTATAAAAATACCAGATCCAAGATGAATAGTCATCCTGAAAATGAGTTAGAAGGTGAAATTTCATCCACTTCTAGAGCTGCAAAATCAGTAAACAGAAATGTTGCTAGAGTTACTCCCTAATCCTGGAGGCAGAGAAGGAACATAAGAATGGATACTCCTATTCCTCCTAATCATGAAGAGGATAATGTAGAAATTAAACAAGATGCACAACAAGGATTGGGAGTCTATAGGGATTATTACTCTCAAAGAGAGAGAGTTGATGATGTCCTAGATATACCAAGAAGGTGGTACGTGGTAAGTCCCAGGGACATGAAACAAGGTCCAAATCCAAAAGTATAGGTGAAGAGAATAGGAATTCTCCAAGTGATCTGAGCTCTCCCTCATCTGAAAGACCTCATGCCCATCATCACAGGAGAGAGATAACTATCATGGAGGAAAATTCAGAATCTGACATGACTATTGTAGATTCTAAAGAGATTTTTGAAGAAGTGGGTGAATTAGAGAGGAAGATCTAAGAGTAGATTGCCCTGAGACAAAAAAGAGAAAGAGAAAAGGAGGAAAGAATTAGACATGCTCAGATTCAATCCAACTAGTTGAAAAGGCAACTGTGAGATTTGGAGGCAATAAATACTATTGTTATACTTGAGAAACTTGAACATGAACCTGTTGTTCAGCAGTTGTAGACATACTGAAGCCCAGGGATAAAAGTAAACAAAAGGTAGCAACAATTGAAATAAAGGAGCAAGTAAGAAAAGGGAGTATAGTGGATCCCATGGTTAAGCTGGATACTGAGTTGGAGAGAGCCAAAAGAGAGAGGGAGATAATAGCCAAATAATTAGAGAAGACTAAGTTGGAAGCCTCTACTCTTGAAATGAAAAATAAAATTGAATTTCTTAGGCAAACCTCTGGTCCTCATCCGGTTGTAATTGGTCCTAAAATGTCTCTGAATTTGGGAATGAGTTTACCACCACCTATTGATTCTAGAAATGCTACCACTTCAAATACTCAAGGTAACATTTCATCTCAAAAAACTCTTGTCTATACTAAAAGGTACAGACAAATTATTTTCCTTGGCATTCTTGGTTATCCAAATGAGATTCCTAAAAAGATTAGGGATAAACTTCCTAAATTTGCTGGAAATAATGTTATAACATGTGAAGAACATCTGAAGCATTTTATGGATATGATTAATGACTATGAAATTGAACACGATGATCTTATGATGAAGTTATTTGTGCAATCATTAACTAAGGATGCTAGGGACTAGTTTAGAGGATTTCCACATGAATGTATTAGGTCTATGGATGAGATGAAGGAATGTTTCAGAGACCAATATGGGGACAAGACTAATGAAGGGTTCATGTTGAACAAATTCAACAACATAAAGAAGAATCCAAATGAAGAAGTGGTAGAATTCAATATCAGGTTTCAAAGGGCAATGCACAAGTTGTTGCAAGTGATGAGATTAGATGACAAGGTATGTATTTCTACCTATATTAATGCTTTTGATGCAAAAGTGGGTTATTTTTTAAGAGATAAGAACCCTATAAATATTAGGGAAGCATATAAGATAGTAGTCAATATTGAGACAAACAGAAGATTTTCTGGGAAAGTGGGTAGGAGAGAAGATTGGAAACCCACCAGGTATAATAAGAAAGAATCAGATAAACCCTTTAGTTCTAAACCAAAGGAAGATGATAATATTAAGTTGATTCTGAATGCTTTGAAAATTTTGAAACCTGGAGAGAGTAGTAACAACAGGGTTTCAAATAATGATAAGCCCTCCTATGGAAATTTCAAAAGATAGCCTAGGATGCAAAATTATCCTTATACTACTTAGTGTAAAGATGGGAAACCTATTGTCCCACAAAAGAAGGATAAATCTGATGAAAAAAACCATGATCCCCTGCACAAAACATCTGTAAATATGTGCAATGATAATCCTTGGTGTGTAGCTTGTCAGTCTCCTCATAATCCTGAGTATTATGTTATTGCTACCAAAATCTCTTCCACTAAAGAAAATGAAGAAGATGAAGAGGAACAATATGATGATAGTGGTTGTGCTATGACTTCCTCACTTGTTAATGATGAAACATAGTATCAACCTGATGATTCTGACATACAGGATTGGGAGATTGATAATATAAGATGTAATGTCGAAGGATGTGATGAGACCCTTGTTCTGAGAAGGCCATCTGATGAAGAAATTGTTGAGATCACAGAAAATATGGTTGCAAAAGCAAGGGGTAATTACATTTTGAGAAACAGAGTAGTTGGCAGTGCAGATGGAAAACCTATCGGTATCTTTATCAAGGATACCCCAAATAGTGTTAGAATGAATTTAGAATAACTGAGAGGGGAGGGGTGAATCAGTTATCCTCATGTCTAGATGTAGTAAATAAAAACTTTCTGTACTTCAGATCTACTTGGCAGTAGTAGCTTAAATCAACAACTTTAATCATGTAGTTTACTGTCAATTGAAATTAGCTTGTAGTAACATAACAGTAAAGTAAACCATAAGCATTCACACAATTTGACACAAGTATTTAACATGGAAACCCAATATGGAAAAAACCACCAGTAACATGCTACCAAGTTTTCACTCTTCTGAAGTGATGCCCTGTGAGGAACCAACCCTGTTAAAGGTTACAATAACACACTACTAGGTGTGACATGGTTAAAGGATTTAATCACCCTTTTAGGAGTGGCCTTGTTAGAGGACTTAGAACATTCCAATTTGAATGTCACCTTGTTAGAGGATTTATACAAATGACTGTTAAGTCAACCTTGTTAAAGGATTT
>MU226225.1:3119266-3141560 GCA_018584345.1 Thuja plicata
TGTGATCTAAAAGCAGAATCAATCCCTTGTGGATTATAGTTATCATAATTTGACATTTCAAATGCAGTGAGTCTACCTATCAAATTTTCCAGATTCAGATTATTGTTAGGAGTACATCTCAATTCTTTAATTGCAAAAACTATAATAGCATATACAGGAAGTAAAGTTCTTAGTACCTTGCTCATGATGGTGTTCTCATCAATTGTTCCATTATCCCCTCTAATGGCATTTAAAACTTCTTTAATTCTACCATAGTACTAAATAACATTTTCACCTTCTTGCATTTTCATCTCATCAAACTTACCTCTTAGACTTTCTGATTTAGCCCTCATCACATTTGTGTCTCCACCATAGATAGTTTCAAGCTTTTCCCACATCTCTTTTGCATTTATGTAGTTCTTTACATCATCAAACTCTGAGTAACATAATGAGGAGGCGATCTCCAACATTGCTTGATTATGTTCATGCTTTTCTCTGAGTTGTACAGCTGAGAGAGGAGAAGTAGGTGGTACATAGGCATGTTCAATAAGTCTCTTAGCATCATCTCCAATACCAGCCAAATGTAGTTTCATCAAGCTCTGCCATGCAGGGAAGTTATCTTTGTTTAGCTTGGGAACCTCTTTCTTATACATCTTGATCTTTTTGCTCCAAGTATCTTCAAACTATTTTTAGGAGACCAATGCTCTGATACCAATTGTTAGAATGAATTTAGAATAACTGAGAGGGGAGGGGTGAATCATTTATCCTTAGGTCTAGATGTAGTAAATAAAAACTTTCTGTACTTTAGATTTACTCGGCAGCAGTAGCTTAAATCAACAACTTTAATCATGCAGTTTACTGTCAATTGAAATTAGCTTGTAGTAACATAATAGTAAAGTAAACCATAAGCATTCATACAAGTTGACACAAGTATTTAACATGGAAACCCAATGTGGGAAAAACCACCAATAACATGCTACCAAGTTTTCACTCTTCTGAAGTGATGCCCTGTGAGGAGCCAACCCTATTAAAGGTTACAATAACACACTGCTAGGTGTGACCTGGTTAAAGGATTTAATCGCCCTGTTAGGAGTGGCCTTGTTAGAGGACTTAGAACATTCCAATATGAATGTCACTTTGTTAGAGGATTTATACAAATGACTGTTAAGTCAACATTGTTAAAGGATTTAACTGATACAATGGTAAGAAAGTAATTAGCAGTTTGTGATCTTGTACATACAACTTACTTTGCAATTCAGATCCAATTACAGCTCTGATGTTAACTTACTGGATAACCTACATTGTCATTTCAACCTTCTGATCTACTTGGAAATCCGTCAAGCAATCACACATGCAACTCTCTGCTTCTGCCTTTTGCCTTCTCTGCTAGATCATGCTAAATAGTAAATCAACTATGCAAACCTCTTACATACACATGCATTCATCCACACTTGCACACACAATGAATATCCCCTAAGGTTATCATATACCTCTCTATCTAGGTTAGATAAATCTTTTGCCGCTTAAACAAGATCATAGATCTTAGGTTAGGTCAGATCCAATGGATCATTCCATCTTTGCATTACATTTACTTCTCCAAAGTGGTCTCTAATTAAATCTTGAAACCATGCATTAATTACCCATACATTAAATGATGTGGATCAATCTTTAATTAACATTTTATATCCCAATAAAATCAACTAAGTCAGCCAGAGATCTCAAATTTCATCAATAATCAAACTTCTGTAAGTCAGCCTTCATTACTGTTTTCACTCGGTGATTTCAATGGTGCTCGGCATTGAGCAACTTTTTACTCGTCACAAGCAACTTTACTCAACACAAGAAACTCTACTCATCAGAAGCAACTTTGCTCGGCACAAGCCAAACTTGCTCGGTACAGAACAGCCAAAAAAATTGTCTTTGAAAGATAAAAAACAAATTACTTTGCCAGAGTGCCAACTAATCAGATACCCTTTGAATTGCCTTAACTCAACCATTCACTTGGTCTTCTTGTTAAATCTTCTTCATCAATAATAGATATGGTACTCAAACAAATAGCAATAGTCTCACCAATTAAGGTTTGACATCAATGACAAAATAACAATTGCTTTCAATGTCACTTTCCAACAAATAGTACCAAAAAGCCATAAGAAAAGGAGAAACAGGCTGAAGGTACAAATAAAATTGTGATCAAAAAGGGTAACAAACCTACTGGCCCAAATGTTTATAAAGATGAAAATACCAGAAATTCCTATACCTCATTCCAAAAGGGAGGATAAACCACATAAGGGAGATGAAGCAAAACTGACTTCTCAAGTAGAAGATGTGGATTACACAAATCATAGATCAGACATTTCTAATATGAAATACACCCCTATGGATATGGGGCAACTTTTGTCTCAAATAAATGTTAAGGTACCTTTGCTAGAAATGATGAGGATAGGAGAGCATAAAGAAAAGGCTCTGACATGGGTGAAGGGTGTTAGCTCTACCAAGATTATGGGACTAGAGAAAAACAAGAAAGTGTCAGACACTAAGGACAAATCAACAAAGGAATTTGATGAGATATTGTCAAAGATTCCTCAAATCTAGTTGGATACCAATATTGTTAATACTACTGCAAAAAATGTTCATCCCTTTTTCTTGACATTGTTAATAAATGGTAAAATGTTGAAAACTGCACGATTGACTCTGGAGCATCTAACACTGTCATGCCTGCAGAAGTCATGAGATCTATGGGTTTGAAAGTAGACACACCACGTGGGAGGTGCCAAGCTATGGATTTCAGAAAAGTTCCTATCATAGGCACTATTAAGGCTTTGCCTTATAAATTGGCAGCTTTCCCAGACAAAGTATTAAAAATGAGTGTGTTGGTTATAGACATTCCCCCTCAATATGGAATGTTATTGTCAAGGAAATGGAATGCATCTATGGGGGGAAGCATTCAAT
This sequence comes from Thuja plicata, assembly GCA_018584345.1. Taxonomy (NCBI): domain Eukaryota; kingdom Viridiplantae; phylum Streptophyta; class Pinopsida; order Cupressales; family Cupressaceae; genus Thuja; species Thuja plicata. The sequence goes on from MU226225.1 coordinate 3,122,195, forward strand.
GTGATTTTTCATTTTCCACTTTCAACATTAATGGTGAAAACATCAAAGTATCAAGGGAAACTAGAACTCCTCATATGATTGGGGAGCAAGATGATAACAATATGAACTGTTTCTTGGATACTGAGATGGGGTCATTTCAAGTGCAGGAGAATCAAGTTGCAAGAAAATTACAACCTGAATTGTTGTCAGAAGATGTAAATAATTTATCTGAACAAACTAAGTTATGGGTAATGTATTTTGATGGTTTCAGTTCTAGGGAGGGGGCTGGTGTTGGGGTTTTGTTGATATCTCCCTCTAGAAGAACCTTCAAATTTTCATTTACTCTATTGTTTACATGTACAAATAATGTGGCATAATATGAGGCTCTGTTGATAGGTTTGAGATTAGCTGGAAGACATGGAATCAAATGCATCGGAGTCATTGGAGACTCTCAATTGGTGGTATCTCAGATTAGATCCAAACATGCAACCAAGAATCATAGATTGAAACAGTACCGAAATGAAGTCTGGGATGAGTTAGAAAGTTTTGATACATTTGGTATTGACTGGATGGATAGGAGATAGAATAGGATGGCAGATTTATTGGCCAACATTGCTCTAAGGCCAAAAGATATTACTTTTACTGGAATTTCTGAGATAGAAGTTCAGACTAGGCCTTCAATACCAGACAATGTGGATAGCTAGACAGTATTTGATGATGATGTAGATATTCTAAGATTCTTGTATTGTGAGACAAGTCTTGACAACAAAGAAATAGATTTTAGTAAGTATGTGAAAACCATTGATGGAAAAGATGTTTTCTTAGGAAAAGAGATATTGCATTTGAAGTCAAATAAAGTCCCAAAGGGACTAGTTGTTTTAGAAAGAGCCTTTGACAATAAGGATAAAACATACTCTTCTACAAATGTAAATAAATCTGAAGATTTGGAGGAGGTTAATGTGGCAACAGAGGAAGTTCCTAAGAATTTATTTATTGGTAAACAAATGTCACCCAAAGTCAAGGAAGATCTGACTAATCTTTTAAGGAAGTACAAAAAAGTCTTTGCTTGGACATATGATGACCTAAAGGCATATAATCAAGAGTTGTTTCAACATGAAATCCCATTAAAGGAAGATGCCAAGCCCTTTAGGAAAAAGAAAAGGTCCATAAATCCCACCCTAAGGCCCGAAATGGAGAAAGAATTGAAGAAAATGAAAGATGCTGGGATAATTAATCCCATTAGGCATTCTTCCTGGGTTTCCAATTCAGTCCCTATCAGGAAGAAGAATGGGGATATTAGGTTGTGTATGGATTTTAGAAACTTTAACATATCTTCCTTAAAAGACAACTATGCTCTCCCCAATATGGAGAATATACTACAGAGAGTCACTGGATCTGAACTCATGTCCATGATGGATGGTTTCTCTAGGTATAACCAGATTATGGTCAAAGAGTCAGAGTAGTTTAAGAATGCTTTTACCACACCATGGGGAACATATGTATATGTTAGAATGTCTTTTGGTTTAATTAATGTTGGGGCTACTTTCCAGAGGGCCGTGGATGTTGCATTCTCAGATTTCTTGCAAAAATTTCTTGAGGCCTATCAGGATGACCTCACAGCTTACTCAAAGAAGGAGGAACAACATTGTGAGCATCTGGAAAAGATTTTTGAAAGAGCCTTAGAATTTTGGATTTCTCTAAATCCCAAGAAATGCATTTTTGGAGTGACAAAAGGTAAATTATTGGGGCACATTGTTTCAAAGGAAGGGGTTAGAATTGACCTAGATAGGGTAGCTACTATTAACAAAGTACCCATCCCAAGAAATGTTAAGGGAATTCAATCTTTCTTCGGTCATGTAAATTTTCTCAAAATATTTGTCACAAACTTTGCTGAGAAAAGTAGGCCAATTTCAAAAATGTTGAAGAAGGATGCAAAAATGGAATGGGATGGAGAGGCCACCCAATCTTTTCAAGAGATTAAGAAAGCTATAAAAGATGCCCTTGTCCTGAGAACTCCTGATTATTCAAAGCCCATGAATATTTTTTCATTTGCATCTTGTCATACTATTGTTGTTGTATTATTGCTGAAAAATGAAGAGGGATTTGAACAGCCTATTGCATTTTTTAGCAAATCATTACAGGTTGCAGAGCTCAAATATGATATAACTAATAAACAAGCCTATGCATTGGTGAAGGCTATTAAATCTTTCAGGTGTTATTTGATAGGTGCTATTGTAGTAGCTTATGTCCCATCGGCAGCAGTTAAGGACATCTTTACTCAACTTGAGGTGTCAGGAAGAAGATGTAGATGGATCAATAGGATTCATGAGTTTAATATAGAAATTTAAATCACTAAGTTGGTTAGAGGGATGTATTTATCCAAATTGATGGCTAGTGCAAACTTAGATGCAAACCATATCAATACCCTAGAGGAGGAACATAGACCTTTCATCTGTAACCTTGACCATTGTGATTGGTATAACAACATTATTTATTATTTGCAAAGAATGAATTTTCCATAGGGCATAGATGAGAATAAGAAAAGGAAATTAAAGTTACAAGCAATCCATTTTTCCCTAATTAGAGATGAGCTGTGGTGGAGGAACCCTGAAGGAATTCTACTTCAATGTGTTGATAAAGAACAAGCAGATAGGATCCTACAAAAAATGCATAATGGAGTGTGTGGTGGTCATTACATGGCCAAGACTACTGTACATAAGGTTTTAAGAGAATGATTATGGTGGCCAAGTATCTTTAAAGATGCTCATTAATTGGTTAAAAAATGTGATGCTTGCCAATATTTCTCTGGTAAGCTAAAATTCTCAGGTAATATACCCCTTACACCAGTGAAAGTTCAAGCCCCTTTTCACAATGAGGTATTGATTTTATAGGAGAGATAGCTACTAAGTCTAGTGGAGGACATGCAGGGATCATTGCAGCTATTGAATACTTTACTAAGTGGGTTGAAGCAATCCCCACTAAAAGAGAAACCAGTAAAGTAGTAATTGATTTTTTATTGAAAAACATAATCACCAGATTTGGGTGCCCAGAGAAGATAATATCAGAAAATGCCATGTGTTTTGAATCTAAGGAGTATATAAATTTTTTTGCTGAATATGGCATTCAGAAATCTTACTCTACACCTTACCACCCATAGGGGAATGGCCAAGTTGAGTCCACTAACAAAAGCCTCCTTAAGATTATTAAGAGAGTTCTGGATACAAACAAGAAGGCATGGGACTCAAAGTTGAAAATGGTTGTCTGGGAAGATAGGGTGACATCTAAATAGGCCATAGGATGTGCACCTTTTGATCTAGTCTATGGGATCCAAGCAAGATTGCCCCAAAATAATTAGATGCAAATGTATAAGTTTGTTTAAATATATGATGATGATATTGATAATGACATGAAATTGAGAATTGATGACCTGGTGGAATTGGATGAAGCTAGGAGGGAAGCTTCTATGAAGAAGGCAAAGCTTCAATTGTAGGTAAAAAACTTGTATGATAAGAAGACAGTCTCAAGACAGTTTGATATGGGAGATTATGTTCTCATGTGGAATGCTAGATTGAAAGACAAAGGAAAGCATGGAAAGTTTGAACCAATCTGGCTGGGACCATATATTGTCCATGAAAGGTATGGGAAAAATTCATATTTATTAAGAGATCTTACTAGAATCATTTTAGAACTGCCAGTTCATTAACAGTTCTTGAATTTATACTTATCTTGAAGTCTAATTATCCATGAACATTAAGATTGTGTATATAGTAAGTTCATGCAAGTGTGTTATTTCTATCTTAGCTTAGTTTGTTTTCCTGTTGTGTGAGTAGTTTTGTTTTCTAGTGGGTTGGTCTGCTCCCCCCGAGATTCTAAATTTTTTCAATACCTGCAGGAGGTATTAATCCCTAGAAAGAGCCACTGTTAGGTCTGGTAAAAAAATTTCAAAGAAATAAGTCCTTGGTCTGTATTTGCAAAAGGGGTCTTATGTAAATTCTCGAAACCCTTTCTTTCATGCTTCTAAGTGTAAAATTGGGTCATCAAACCCTAAGCGTTGAAGTGGTTTCTAATTCTGCATTACCTTTTGCAACTTAAGTCATGTGTCTTGCATGTGTTCTTTTTAAAAATGTTCACATTCAATAGTTTGTAAGTATCCTAATGATGTGGTCCCTTATTAATCCCTAAGTCTAAAGTCCGCAAGTGCTTTATTAAACCATTATTTATCAAGCCAATGTGTTTTGATCTAACGGCCCACTTAATGGCTTAATCCTAAAGTGGTCGACATTTATCTTATAAGCCATTAAGCAATAATGACACATGTCTGTGGCAGGTCTAGCAAGCAGAAAAGGTTTTAGTTAAGCAGTGAGCAGATCATGTTTCATCGGACGGCTGACTTAATGGCTTATTCCCAAAATGATCGACATCTATCCTATAAGCCATTAAGTCTGAATGACACATGTCCTTGGAGTGACATGGGCCCTGTTGCAAGAAATTTGATGAAGATTAAAGTGTGGACAGATATGACGGTTGACTTGATCGCTTATGGCTAAGATGCGCACCATCTAATGTGTAAGCCATTAAGCGGTGGTGACATGTGGAAATTGGTAGGCCTGAGTATTGTGAATGGTTGTTGATTAAAGCACAAATAGATTCCTTTTGATCCAACGAGTGACTTAATTTCTTATTCCAAATATGTGCAAGATATATCAGATAAGTTGTTAAGCCATCATGTCGCGTGTCCTGATGATGATGTGTATTCCATTAACAGTAAAGTTGATCGCAGGTTAAAAGAATGACAATCCAAATAAGATCTAACGGCTGACTTGATTGCTTAATAACAAATTGAATGTGATCTATCATTCACATGATTAAGCTATGATGCCATGTGTCTTGGTGGGTGCAGCTGAGGTCATAAAGAAGAAATTAAAGACAGAGCAAGTGCAAAATGATCTGACAGTTGACTTAATCACTTATAGGAAAAGTGATTGACATCTAAAGGATAAGCAATTAAGTCATGGTGACACGTGGCAGTTGGTGGGCCCTGTACAGCATAGAGATGAGTTAAAGAAGGTGCAATTCCATAAAGATCAAACGGCTCGCTTAATGACTTAAAGGAAAGATACGGAAGATCTAGCGTCTAAGCCATTAAGCAGTGTTGATGTGTGTCCCAAATGAATAGTTGCATCCATAGTTCATAAAATCAAGGTAAAGTAACTTATGGAAAGGTTAAGATAGATCAGAGGGATGACTTAATGTCTTATGGAGAAGATGCACAAGATCTATCGTTTAAGTGATCAAGTCATGCTGACATGTGTCCTAAATGAATAGTTGTTTTCGTGAAGTAATCAGAGTCACCTGATGAAGGGGATACTGTTGAAGTTTTGCGGTCCAAATTTAAAGTTCTCAAAGTGGTCATCAGTGAACCATTAAGCCACAAGTTTCAAATTAGATGAATTGATTGCAGATCATGTGGCCACTTCAATAAAATTCAATGTGAAAGACTGATTTAATTGAAGACATATAATTCATTACTTGAGCTTGAAGCTACCATAATCATCGAAGTAATTGAAGCAAAGATCAAAATTGCAGCGATATCGAGCTTTGTGTGATAAATTGTGGAATGGGTAAGTCTTCTGTGAAACAATAAAATTCATGTTTCTAGTAGGGTTTTGAATTCTAAAAGAGTTACAAAATTATTGATATACTATGTTAATCATTCCCGTAAGAAGCCTTAAGTTCAAAAGATGGCCCCTAGGATTGAATTCACTAGTAATGTAGAGTACAAAGATAGAAATGTATGGGATGATCTTATACAAAAATTAAATGGGTCTACAAATGATTCTACCCAGATTAAGAGAATTGTCCCAGTACATCCTCATTGTAGAGTAGGTGAAGGTTTGTATGATATGGGTAGATGGGCCAAAGACGCCAAGATCAGCACAAGTAGTTTAAATATGTTCAAAACTTCTTATAGCCAAAGAAATTATCCCTCCCCATATTGCAATATATGGGATCTAGATGTAGGCAAGTTAATAGTTCCTGGGGTGTTCATGGATACAGATCTATTAATTATAATAACCAAAACATATTATAAAGTATCTAGGTCCTGAGAGATACATATGGGATTGTACTGTTGAATGTCACAGCTGATGAAATCAGGAAAGTATTCAATTTGATTGACCTCTCAGTTCAAATGGATGATATAGATTTTGACCACTTCAAAGAGGTATATCAGAATCAAAAGGAATACTAAGGGAATGAAGCCTTGAAAGGATATCTTAACAAGATAGGGGTCTAGTTGTAGTAGGCCCTAATACACCAGAGAATTTTAAACTGGATTGTTTTAATAGCAAGGCTAGGGGAATGTATAGTGCCTTATGCCATGTGTTGGGAGAATATGAGGAAACAACAATGCCTATCCATTTCATGCTTATGGTTGTTCAAATTTTGCATCCCCACTTGTCTATTATTTTTTATTATGCTACCTACATTGCTGACTTGATGCATCAAAGTTTGATAGGCATTAAGGATTCCAAGATATTCAGGTTGATGGGGTGGTACTCCATGATGATGCATATGATTTTGTTTAATAATGCTGACTACTTTGAAGAATAAATGGATCTCACCAAGTTTCAGGATTATGAGGATCTTCATGTTCAGTTGTGGAGTACTAACTTGTCTTGGGATAGGAAAGAGGTCAATTACATAAATTTGGATAGATCTTTTACCTCTAGGATTAGAGAATTATTATGTAAGGACAACCCTAGGATTAAAGCAGATGTATTGAGACTTTTGAGACCATTGGAATATGTTCCAGAATTGAAGATTGTTCACAATTGGGGTGACTTCATTTTATACCCTGTCTCAACAGTCATTAGGGTTTATGGCTTCAGGGGAATTCCAAATGTCCTCCCTTATAGAGTCCCACTCAAGATTGGTTTGGCAGAGATTCTTAGGTAGTTAGGTGGATTGCAAGAGGAAGCCTTAACTGGTAAAATGAAAGGTAGCATTTTCCCTAACCTCACAAGAGTCCATCATTTTATCATTACAAAAGGGGGATGTACCTAGTTTGATAAATACCTAGAGCCATACTAGTTAGACAGATCAGTGGTGACGTGTGAAGATAATAAAGGTTTTATTATTGACATGTTAAGAAAAAGAACCAAATGCCTAGCATTAGATTATCAGCTCAATTTCCTAGAAGATATAATAAGAAATGAGTTTGATCTAATGGAACAAGAGATTAAGAAGGAGAAGTGGTTAGTCTATGAAAAATATTTAGATTTTATCCATAATTTTGATAGATGATATGATCCCCTAAAGGAATTTATGCCCTCGGAAAATAAAATAGAATCTCTGATGAGCATGTTTGAGGACATAATGCAAGCCCTAGATCAGAAGAAAAATAAAGTGATGGAAACAGAGATAGAAAAGGCTAAGTCTGTTCTGAGTAGAATGTCACAGGGTAGAGTTGTTCCCCCAGGGAAGTATGTAGTTTATCAACAAAGGGGTTATAGCACAATCATGCCCAGAAATGAAAAGGCCTCTGAGAAAAAGTGAAAAAGGCCAGTAGATGCCACTGCTCAAACATTTTCGTCCCCAAAAAGGCAGAGGGTAGAAGGAAAAGAGAAATAAAAACGTGATATCTATTCCCCTTCTCAGTCTCCCTTGCATATGGATTACCAAATCATTGTCAAACAATTGGTGAGGATGGGAAATACTGGTCACGTTTTTATCACAGCCCAGGAGTTACAAGAGGGATTGCTAGAGGCACCCAAGCATGCAGCATCGGATCTCACAATAGAAGAATTTGTTGGAAAGGAGTTGGATCCTATAACTAAACAAGCTAGTGATGAATTTTTATCTGATGATGAATTTGTTAAGGATAGGGCTTTCATCCAGTTCCTATAAAGAGTTCACATTGATGAATTCAAAGAAAAATGTCAATAGTTGCAAGAAGGTCAACCTAACATAAACAAGGAAGACAGAAAAATAAGTAAAATAGGAGATGATGGCAAAATTTGATAAGATCACCCCTAAAGAAGGCAGGGATTTAGTGAAGAAATAAGGATTCCTCATCTTACCTCAATGGGATCTTGTTGATGCCATCATATTTGATGTTGTGAGAAAAGAAACCAAACTAGTGCTCACCAATGGGACATCAATTGGTGCCAAATTCAGTGAAGATCATGCAGCACTAGTGATATGGTCTCTAAAGAGTAGAAGCACCTAACCTCACTAGTGATGTGGTGAAAAGAGTATCAGACACCTTAGGGGTAGAAGCACCAAACCTCACTCTGGAAACAACAAAATTGAGCTTAAAGGAAGCTGAGAAACAAGAAGATGAACTCAAGAGACTGAGGGAAAAATATGAGGTAGTCATGAAGGCATATAAAAATGAGAGGATCAAGTCCATTGAAAAGGACAATAAGATTTCCTTCCTTGAAGGAAAGAAAATAGTTTAGTTTTTACCTCAAAGGATGATCACACAACATCCTCACTAGCCATCATCATCAAGCCCAATCATAACTTACCCTCCTTCTCCTGCACCATCAAATTCTACCACACAAGAGGAATTAGAACAAGAGAAAGCAAGATTGATTGCTAAAAGAACTGAGCTGAATAATTAAAAAGGAGTGGGTTGAACAGTCTACAACATTTAAAGAAGTAGAGGCATGGATAAAACATAAGTATACTGACAAGATACATAACACCCTCAGGCATTGCACTCATGAATTAGTTCCTACTGCCATTTATTCATAGGGGAAGAAAATTGTCAGCATATTGAATGAATACAATGCAGATAAGGACAATTGGGATGAAATGGTTGATAGATGGAAGGGAAAGAAATGGAGAATTAAAATTATTTCATACCACATGCAAAGAAGAAAACAATGTTGACATTGTTTTGACTGGTACTTATAAATGTGTCAAATTAGTGATGGACATGGACATAAGAAGGAGCATCGTCATCAGGAAGATAATGACTTTTAGAAAGGAATATTCAAAAGACTGATATGAGATGTTTCCCAATCTTTTCAAGAAGAGTGGTGATATAAAAAATGAAGCACTATGGCACAGACAAATGAATGAGGCATTGGAAGTAAGAACCAATAGCATTATTACTCTGGAAAGTACACTGTTGTTTGTTCAAACTATTGAGATAGTCAGTAAAGCTAGAGAATTTTTTGAATTTTGGTCAGAAGAAATTGAGAAGGCAAGTGTCAACTGGAAAGAGATTAACAACAAAAAGGATGAAGTCATTAGCTTCACCTGGCTGAGTGATGAGGTGTATGCCTCTTGGAAGGACATGTACATTAAGGTTGATCAAGAAGAAGGTGAAAATATGCAAGTATAAAATTAGGCCCAACAGATTGGATGATACAGGTGAAGATGAAGATCCTACATCACCAATATCAAAGACAACATAATCTAGGTGGCTGCTTCCGAACAACTTTGAAGCAGTTACAAGTACCAAGCGGTCAGGAGATAAAACATGTTAAATATCTATTGTAAAAAAGTGGTTATCATTTTATTAGTTATTTTGTCTTTTAATTGATTCATTTGTTTTGTCCTTATTCCAAATGATTCATAGCTTGTTGCAATCCTATTCTATAAAAGGATTTCCAAGATCATTGGAAAGGGCTGGAAAATTTGGATTGTAAACAATTTGTAAAGTTTTCAGTCAAGAGGGGAAATATAATATAATTTGTACTAGATAGTTGTAAGAAATCAGAAATAAAGCTGAGAGATCTTTTGTAGGTTATTGAAAAGGTTATCTCTGAGTACTTTTTGTATAGTGAAAAAAGATTTTCTGAATTTAATACAAAGATCCGGATTCCAATCTCTCATGTGTTATGTGTCTTGTGAGTTATGAATTTTTTGATTCATTAGCATAGTTTTCTCTATGTTTATGTACTTGTTTGAGAGTTCTAATCTAGGATCAGATTAAATTAGGCTTTGATTAATGCATAGATTCATTTGACACATGCTAGGATTCTATTAGTAGTAGGGGTTTGGGATAATTGTGTTATGATCTAAAATCTTTGGTGAATATATATTTTAGTATACTATAATTGAGTCAGAATATAGCCCAATGGATAAAGCACTGATCTAAAGTTGACAAGTTCTATATTATTGCATATCTAGTTGCATATTGGTTGTGTTTACCTATAAACAAACATTTAAATCCATTAAGTCTACATTTGTGCAAGTTTGTTATGAATTCCTATCTCATGCTCCATTTCATGGTTGATGTTCAATGGGTAATTAGCCAATTATCTAGTATCTTCTGGTTATGTTGATTCATTGTGAGATTACTGCTTGATAGTACCATATAAGACATATCAGAAGGTATTACAGGGTATCCCCCCCTTGGTTTAGCAGGACCTAAAGAGTAGAAGTATTATGAGAGTGCTTGTTAGTTGGTCCTTTTCTTGCATGAACAAATATTTGGAGGTGGATCCTCTATAAAATAGTCATAAGAAGAAGAGGTTATTGTTGTTTTTATTGAAACATAAAAAGAAACCAACTCTAATCTTGCTTTATTCCTTGTGACTTCTTCATTCTCATTCAGCTTGTTTCTAAATATTCATTTGGTACCGATGACATTCTTGTCATCTGGTCTCAGTACTAGTGTCCATGTCTTGTTCTTCTCAATCTGTTCTATTTCTTTATTCGTAGCACTTATCCGTTCTTCATTTTCAAGTGTAGTATTAACAAATTTAGGCTCAAAATCACAAATTAAACATCTAGTGTTCAGTGACTTACTGCTTCTTCTCATTCCAGCCTTCTTGTCTCCTATGATCTGGTTATATGGATGGTGTCTTCTAACATACTTGGCAAGTTTCAGTTTAGCTCTTTGTTCATCATCTTGACCTTCATTCTGATCTCCATCATTTGGAACATCATTTTCCTCATTTTTGGTAATTGTAGCCTAATGCTCGGGTGCAATGTTATGTTGCTCGGGAGCGATACTTTGTTGCTCAGGTAGATTGTCAGGTTCTTCATTGTAAACAAACCTTTTGTAGTCTTCTAGTTCTTTTCTTCTTTCCTCATTATTTTTCTCTGCATATTCATCTATTCTGAAATTTGTACTTTTAATGATTTTGTTAGAGGACTTGTTAAGACATTTATAAGCCTTGCTCTTGGTGGAATACCCTAGAAAGATACCTTTATCACTTTTGGAGTCAAGCTTTCCATTTCTATCATCTTTCAAAATATAACATTGACTACCAAAAATTCTAAAGTAACTTACATTGGGTGTATAACCATACCAAAGCTCATAGGGTGTCTTTTTGTGTCTGTCTTCAATTGTACTATGTTCAATGTGTAGACAGCAGTACTGACAAATTCCCTCCAGAAAGTTTGAGTGATGCATTTCTCTATCATCGGTGTTCTGGCACAATCAACAATGGATATGTTTCTCCTTTTAGCAATCCCATTTTGTTGTGGTGTTCTTGGTGCAGAAACCTATCTTTTAATTCCATGCTCATTACAATAGTTAGTGAATTCATCATAAACAAATTCTCCTCCTCTATCTGATCTTAAGAATTTCAACTCCTTACCACTTTGTTTTTCTACCATGGCATTATACCATTTAAACATCTTGAATGCTTCTGATTTTTCTTTTAAGATCATAAATGTCATCATTCTAGAATAATCATCAACAAAGAGATTGAAATATCTATCACCATAGTAACTCTTTGTTCTCATGGGTCCACATAGATCAGTATGGACTAATTCTAGAATAGCATTAGATGTATGGGCTTTGCTCTTGAAACTAGACTTTTTCATCTTACCTTTTTGACGATTCTTACACATGATATGCTCGAGCTTTGACATGCTTGGTAAGCCTCTTACTTTCTTTTTATTGCTTATCTTTACCATGTTGTCAAAATTCACATGACATAATATTTTATGCCATAACCATATGTCTTTGTTTCTAGCCATTAAACAAGTAGTGTTTATATCATCAAGATAGAATAGGTTACCTTTTGTCTGTTCACCAGTTCCGATCAACCTTCCTGATTCATTAAAGATCTTTGCCTTCTTATTCTCAAATTCTACTCGGTGACCTATGTTATTCAATTTTGAAACACTCAACAGATTATAAGTAATTCCTTTTACCTAGTATGCATTTTCACATTTGATCAGGTTGTTCAACATTATAGTTCCTTTACCTTCTACTGGAAAAGGTGTGTCATTAACCATTCTTACTTATCCACCATTGTAGTACTCAAAAGTTTCAAACTTTTGTTTATCAACAGTCATGTGGTGAGTGCAGCCACTATCTATTATCCAGACATCATTCTTACTAACCTTAGATATGAGTGCAGTCTCTACATACCTTTCTTATTTGTTTGAATCATCCTTCATGGCCACAAATACCATCTCAATATCTTCATCAGAGTCGGTGTCAGTATCTCCATCTCTTTTCTCAACTAGGTAACAAGCTTTCTTCCCTTTGTCCTTGTAGTCTCGGGTATCTCTTCTGTCAAATTTTTGGTTGCTTCAGTAATCTCTGTTGTCACTTATATCAAAATTATTTTCATATGATCTGTCATTACTTTTGTTATATTTTATTCTGTTAGGACATCTTGCAGAAAAATGTCCAATCTCTTTACAATTAAAACATACAAGTGGTAATTTACCTTGGTATCTACATTTTCCACTTTGTAATCTTCTAGCCATTAGCGCTTCAATCTCATCAAGATCTTGGTCATCACTATCACTTTCACTATCATTTCTAATAGTGTGTTTATGACTTGACTTACTTATTTTCAAAGAAGATTTGAATGCAGACTCAATAGATGTTAAGACACTATTATCAAAGTTATTCATCTCAAATGAAATCAGTTTACCAACCAAACTATCTAGAGTGACATTATTGTTTGCTACTGCTCTCATTTATTGTATAGCAGATACTCTAATAGCATATACAGGCAGTAAGGTTCTTAGGATTTTACTTGCCACTATCTCTTCTTCAAGTATGCCTCCAACTCCTCGGATAACATTGACTACCTCTTTTATTCTGCAGCTATACTGAGTGATATTTTCTCCTTCTCTCATTCTTAGGTCATCAAATTTATGTCTTAGGTTTTCTATGTTAGCTCTTAATAGTGTAACCACCCTAATTTGGTATGCTCTGACCACAGACCCTATTTTCCCTAAGTGTGATCATACCCTCAATTATTTCCAGACAAACTCTTCAATTGGCTGGCATAATTCTTTCAAATCAGACTTAATCTCCTAATTGATTTAATCATTAAATTTTATTAATCACCTAAGCCAATCAAATCAATTCAAAACAAAACATGGCTAAGGTAATTAATTTAAAAGGAATTAAATGAAATCCCTATTATACCTCATCACTTGCAAAAGCCTATCCCCTAGCCTAAACTAATCTAAATAATTGGCTATAGTCCTAATTAATTATCAAAAGCTTAAATAATTAATTTCCCTATTTTTGAGTGAATATATTAAATATAATTCATTTCATTAATATTCCCTCTAACCTAACCTACCTCAACCACCTTAACCCTAGGTTCAAACCCATCCCAACCTATTTCCTCCATGCTAAGCCTAATCCTAAATCTTAATTTCATCCTAACCCACTTCCTAATGATGTCATATTCCTAATTTTGTGATTAGGAATTCAACCCACTCCCAAAAGTCAAATTTATCAAGCTTGACCTTAAACCCTCACCATGCCTCTTAAATGCTCTCATTTAATGCATATTCCCTTCACCCACACCTCAGTAATGCCTCTTACATCCACCATTAATGTTCTTACACCTTCATTAATGGCTTCCTCTCTCCTCTCACTCTCAAATTCTTCTATAAATATGATGAATTTTGAGCACAAATGGCCCTTAATTTTCAGAGTTGAAAGCATTGGTATGCTGTTAAGATTATTTGTGAATCCATGTTGCATTTTAGCTTTGTCATTATACATTATTTTTATCTTCATTTTTAGAGCTAATATGCATGTTTCTTGAACATTTAGATTAGTTTTTATTCAAATCTTTCATTCTTAGGTTGAATATGTCACTGATTTGTGCATAATATGAGGGCATGATTATCGCATTCTTCAAACTCCTAGATAGGAAGCAATAGATCAGTTTTAGTGTTTAACTTGAAACCCTTGCTTTTTATGCTTTTTCACTAATATAATGATCTATTGAAGTGTTGTGTCCTTCTTAACAAGTGCATAAAATCACACACACACTTATGGCACCCACCGTGGGGCTCGATTTCATATTCTACCTCATTTTGTATCCATTTTCACTAATTTATCTTCACAGGTTTTAGGTACAGGCTCGTTTTTGGTGATAAAGGCTCACATTCAGGATACGCCCTCGCATCACAAAATCTAGGCTCACATCCTAGATATCCTGAGTCGTTTCTAGTAAAATCTCACATCAGGTATGCATTTCATCATTTTTGGGGGTGTTTCATCACATCTGGTAAACACAATCATATTTAGGAAATCTAGGATCGCATCTAGTTTTTGAACTTGCAATTTGAAAAGTCTAACCACTAATATTTGACTACTTGTTGTCTCTGATATTTTCACAGCTTAACCTATGTTTGTGGATTGTTGTTAGAGCTAAAAGAGTTGGAGAAGGATTCCTAATGTGTGGTTTTTCAGGTTGCCATCCCCTTATCTTGACCTCCATTTTTTTTTGTTTTTCAAACTAAGAACATTTTCTACTCATTTGTTAGAGCAATTACATAAGTATGCTCTTTTCCTTTAAGGAAAATTAGAAAATCAAACGTTGATTTAAAACTTGAAAGGAATTTGGGGTAAATGAACAAAACAAACAAAACCTCTAATTTTTGGGATAGTAAATGAACAATCAAATCACTAAATTTTGTGGTTCAATGAACAAACACGTCGCTTAATTCATTTCAGGAAAGTAATTGAACAAGAAAAGCACTAAGAATTGTGGTCAAATGAACAAAACAAACTTTGCTTTACGTACCATGTTTTCATAATTTAGGAATATTTAAATCTAGCTCAAATAGATTGAGGGAATGAACATTTATTGGAGTGCTTTGGGAGAAAACAACATGGACTAGGAGAGTATGCTCTTCTTCTTTTGAAGAATCAGAAATCTAGAAATCCTACGCTCGCCAATCCTTTGTATGCTTATTTAACAATAGAGGGCTTGCCGATTGAGGAAAAAATCTCCCAGGAACGACCCAAGTGAGGATAGGTTTTACGCTAACCCTTCCAACCCACTATAAATAGTTGCTTCCTCGTAGGCCAAAGCCTCAGAAGATAGAATTAGTTTTGTTCTCAGAATTTTGACATCATTCCTTGAACAGGGTTGGGTATGTGTAGAGCGGAACCACTTGAATCTTGCTTGCGAGACTACACATATTCGAGTACTCATAGGGCTATACACCTCAAATTTACCTTGTGCAATTCTATGGGAGACAGTTTCAAATGGATTGCCCCATCATAAACAACAAGCTTTGTAGTCTAAACTACCTGATTCATCCCCGAAAGGGTGATAATCCTTGTGCAAGGCAAAAATTAATTTCTCCAAGACACTCGTCATATCGTTCCCTCACTTACGTTTGGAGTCAGCTAATATGGAATCATGACTGGAGCCATTGTGTGCTTGGTGATGGTCATATTTTGATTAGCATTTGAGTGTGTACCTAATTCAATGAGAAAGGATTTTCATCGTCTACCTAGAAAATAGGGTGTAAGAATGTGTTTGTTTACCCTTAACAATGCAAGAATTCTTGATGTGTCTAAAAGTTCATTAACAAGATAAATCATCCAAACAAGCAAAAAAAATTAGTCCTTTGGCTACATGTTGTACTTTTCACTGACTAGAAAGACTCAAAAATAACATATTATCAAACAAATTTGTACGAACTTCAATAAAAATTAGACACCAAATTTGCAGAACAGCACAAAGTCATTTTTGGTCAATCTTGGCTCGCATCTGGTTGTACAAGCTCACATATAGTGTACAAGATCGCATCTAGTAAAACTTGCATCACTTTTAGGGAGAAAGATCACATCCCATATACTTAGGCTCACATCTGATTTTGCAAAAGATTGCACACAGAGTGTCACATCTAGGAAAGTGGGCACTTGCATAGTTGCCTCTCAGAGAAAGTTTATTTGGATACCCTTTTGGCTCTTTAGTCTGTCCTTGTTGCTTTTTCTGGTCTCTCGGTTACTATGTCAAATACTTTTTCAAACGTCTGCCTTGCATGTCCTATCAGTTTCTCACAATCAATCTCAATACGTGTGGTCTATCCACTTTTCAAAAACAACTTGATTCCTATCTCACTATCAGGGCATTCTAACCCTTTGATGTTGAAATCATTTACTTCCACCAAAACTCAAATGACACTTTTACCTAGACACACTCACTTGAACAATTTAAGACTCTACTTGACACTATCGGGAAACTTTGACAAAGTTGAGATACAAATACATGGTTAACACAAGATGCAACAAGTACACTTCTAAAGAATCAGAAGTACCTCCAAGATCACTACACTTTCAACAAGGAGAAACATCTTGCAGTTCCCTATTCAATTTAGACTCTCCAAAAATAGAAAGACCCACTCACAAATGCAGTGAGGCTTTTGAGGAATATGACAATGATAAGAACCAAAAACACAAAGATAGAGATGGTGAAGAAGAACAACACTTTGACCATCCTTTGTTTGGTTCAGACTGTGAGGAAGACATCACTGAAGAAGAATACAATAAACTCAAACAGAGCAAGAAATTCCAAAAAACATTGGAAAAGATAATTGGCGAAGATAAAGAGAAATATTGTCTCCATCTAGCATCCACAGGCATAAAATCACCTAAAGATTATGATGTTGAACAATTAAAGGAAAAAGAGGTATCAACTTCTATCTCTATTCTCACCAAACAACTAACCTTGATGCAAACTGAGCTTGCAAATCTCAAACAGGAGAAGACTAAACCTAAGACAAAATACTCTTTGGACTTCATTTTTCCATTTCCCTTCGATAAGAATATTAATATGGTTCCATTTCCTCCCAACATGGCAAGGCCAAAACATGAAAAATATATGAGAGAGACCGACCCACATGACCATGTGAGAGAATTTTGTGCTCTAAGCATAGAATACATGCATGAACCTACATACCTCATGAGGCTATTTCTAGGAATCCTAGGTGGAAACGCCATGGAGTGGTTCTCAAAGCTTACACCTAAGGTAAAAACTTTTGAGGAGTTAATTCAACAACTTATCCAACATTACTCCTATAATATACAACATAATGTAACTATGATGGATTTGTGTAACACTAAACAAAGAACCGGCGAATCCTTTACACACTTTCTACAAAGATGGAGGAAAATATTTGCAAGATATTCAAGATCTATTCCCGCATCCGAAAAGATGGAGATCTTTGTTAATAACTTGATACCAGAATTGAACTACGCATTGCAAATGCAATATTCCCCCAGCTTTGATAGGATGGCAAAAAATGTCATCTGTATCGAAGAAGTCATGGTTAAAAAGGGAGAAATCACTCTCCAAAGTGAAAACAAATCTACCAACTCCAACAACAAGCCTAAATGGTGGAAACAAAACAAAAATTTTGTTAACGATGGAGTGGTAGATGTGTCCAATGCTAATCCTGAACCTGCAGTGTTCAATCTAACAAATAGCATGCAAGCAAGTAAAGATGCCAAGGTAACAACCTCCATACCTAAAGTGAACAATGATAACAACAAAAGTTGGCCATGGACTTCCAAACCTCAAAAAAAATTTAATCCTTTGGGAGAACCTCTTGAAATTGTCTTGAAGACACTATTAGACAACAAGGTTCTCACAATCCCAGATTCCAAACCATGGGAACCAGAAGTAAAACCAAGGTGGTGGGATGACAATTCTTATTGTATCTTTCACAGGAACAAAGGGCATAAGACTAATAACTATCTTAAACTCAAACATGTTATCCAAGACCTTATTGAAGGAGGCAAGATCAAAGTGGAAGGGCACACCACTAATGAAGACCATATGACATTTAATAAGCCATTCCCTAATAATGAGAAAGGGGAAGCATCTAAAGGAAAAGGAAATGAAGTGAACTATGCCTACTCTAAAAATGATAATGTGATTAATATGCTAGACATTAAAACTAAATCAATTAATGTGGTCGCTATCAAAGGTGTTCAAAACACATCTTCCCAATCAAATGTGGTGACCTGAAGTCAAGCACAAGTCATGATCAAAGGACCCAATTCCTCATCAAAACCAGCAACAACTTCCAAAATACACATTGCCACTATCCTCAAGCCAGCAGTAGAAAAACAAATAGTTACTATTCCTACAGCAAAGTATAACTTGGTGGATCAATTGCAACGAACCTCTGCTCAAATTTCCATTTTTGAGTTGCTTAAAATCTCCTTAGTGCATAGAGAAATTCTTGAACAAGCCCTACATGCCACAAATGTACCAAAATACCTTAATGTAGACAAATTCCAAGCAATGGCTAATCACATCTCAGCACCACATTACCTCTCTTTTTCAGAAGATGATGATAAATCACTAACACATCCACATAATCAACCCCTTCATATCAATGTCCTGATTCATAAATCTTGTCTTAGACGCATATTGATAGATGGAGGCACAGGATTGAATATGTGTACCCTTAATCTAATTAGGAAACTGGGTCTCTCAGAACAAACCATTGATTCAAGAAGCAAAATCACTATCAAAGCTTATGATGAGGAAGAAAGATCCTCTAAAGGTCTTATTATTCTACCCATCATAATCGGGCCAGTTGAAAGGAATTTAATATGTCAAGTTCTAGATCTACCATTGGCTTACAACATACTGTTAGGGAGACCTTGGATTCATGAAATGCAAGTTGTACCATCTACTTGTTGTATGTTGAATGTAGACCTCTGAATTCAACACAAACACAACATAGTCCTTACACAATTACTCAATTCACAAAGACAAACATGAATTGTTTGTTCTGCAAATTCGATTGAGGTGACCTGTTGCCTCTTAATTAGATGTGGATGTTGAGTTTTACCCTCAGAAAAAGATCCAACAACTTGACCATTGCTAACATGGAGGATTTTAAGAATGCAAGATGAGGAGAATTGCCATTATTCTATGAGAAATCCGCAACTAGTCTATGAAAAGAGATGCAATTAAACTAAGAAATTGAATTGCACTAATCTAAGAATGAATTGCAACTACTCTATGTAAGTAAAATGCAATTAAACTAGCAAAAAAAAAGCAAATACTCTTAGTCTAGAAATGAAAAGCTTGTAATCTATGAAAGGAATTTGCTCTTAAACTAGAATTGAATTGCTTGTAATCTATGAAAGCTTGAAAACATCAAATTGAAATATTAG
>MU226225.1:3141614-3156278 GCA_018584345.1 Thuja plicata
TCCAAAATCATCCTCTCTAATGAAGAAAAGAAGTCCAATTTATAGAAAACCATGGAAAGAGAGTGAAGAGTTTCTTGAAAAGAAACAGTTGTCTCTTCATTCTCCATTTGAGACAAATAAGCAAAGACTATTTAAATAAAAGAGTGAATTAGTGCCACATAAGTGTCCTTTCACATGGAATTATGAAATTCCTTTTTGAGGATAATTCACCTAATAATTAAATAACCCTTCAATTCCTTCTATGTATATTAGCCAAAGGGGGTGGAATTGATTTAATTAAAAGCACTTAGGACTTTAGGATTAAATCAATTAATCATAGGGATTTTTGGCTAATAATCATTGAGAATTAGGAATTAAATGTAATGTCAAATTTATGCAAATTTGGGTTTTTTGCATTTGAAACTC
Source organism: Thuja plicata (assembly GCA_018584345.1). Classification (NCBI taxonomy): domain Eukaryota; kingdom Viridiplantae; phylum Streptophyta; class Pinopsida; order Cupressales; family Cupressaceae; genus Thuja; species Thuja plicata. Next base: position 3,142,020 of record MU226225.1, read on the forward strand.
AGTCAATTAAAGTCAATTAGAAGAAGAATTTGCCTAATACAATACGACTTTGAAGATGAGAAAATGCACCAAAATTGGTTGGATTATTAGGTGCCAATTTTGGGGTATTACATTTTGCCCCTCTTAGAATTGATGTGCGAGCAGCGCATTGATTCAAAGAATAGTCTGAAGTGAAGATCAAAATCGGGGTTAGATTGCCCCAATGTCCACTGAGAGCTGATGAAGATCTAAGACTATCTTTAAAATCAGGGTTAGATTGCCCCAATACGAAGGTAAGCCCTCCGAGATCTAGGTTAGATTGCCTAGATAACAGTTTAAAGAGTTTTTGAGAGTTATCTTTAGAATGAAGCATAACTTTCAGGAATTAGGGTTAGATTTCCCCAATACCCAATGAGATTTCAAGAATCTTCTCCAGAACGAAGCTTAGTCCCCCAATGTCTAGGTTAGATTTCCTAGACACTGGTTAGATTGATATCTTTCACAAGGCTGTCCCCAGGATGAGGCTCAACCTTCAGGAATCAGGGTTAGATTGCCTTAATACATGTCTCAAAAGATAACCAATTTAGGACTGTCTCCTAGAATGAAGCGTGATCCTTGAGGATCCAAGTTAGATTGCTCAGATACCTAGCAAGATAGATGACGAGATGAAAAAGATTCAAGATCATGGAATATCTAATTTTGACCATAAGGTATGAAAAATTGAATATGCCCCTAGCGATGGGGACTTTTGATTCAGATCAGACTGATTCGAGAATAATGCGAAAAGATCAATGATGCAATCATCCTGCCCCCTCAGGAGCGAAATCGAAAGAAGACACATCATAGAGATGTGAGTGAGAAATCGCTGAAAAAGATAGATCAAGAGAGGGCATAATTGATTTAGAGTGATTGAGAGGTCTTATTGGTTAGGTTTGACCACAATTGACTAGAATTGACTAGAGTTGACTTTGATGAAAAGATTGCTGAAACTGAGAAAATGATGACTAGAGATAATCCTGACAAGAAACCAACATAAGAAAGCTGACTGCACAAGCGTCCGATCACGTCGGTCCTGAGATTTTTAAAACATGATTTTGAGCTACTTAGGAGTGTCAAATTTCAATTTCGATCACGAAAATGGATCCAGAACGGTCCGATTAGCCAAGGGTGCAATTTTCGTGAAAAATGGAGCACTTTGAAAAATTAGGTCAAAGGCTATATAAGGTCTGGAGGGGTCATTTTCAAATCATTATTCGCCTTTGACTTTAGAGATGGCGAGAGCTCCAGCTGATATTGAGAGCATTCCTGTGCACATGAATCGATTTGATCATGCCTAATGGTACAATCGAACAGTGGAGTATGACGCACCTGTGAGTATTCATAACTGGATCTTGTATTTCTGCAAAAAATTTATCGTTCTTTAGTGTTAGTGAGATTTTTTTAGCATTTAAACCATGTTTCACCAAATATCGCGCGAGGAAACAGTTTCCTCGCGCCGGGCCTGATCGCCCTTCGCGCGAGAAAATAGTTTCCTCGCGCGGGTTGGGGATTCTGCGTGTGAGCCCCTCACCAGCGCTTGCGCCGCACAAGATTCCTAAAATCTCATGTGAGAACACATCTCGCTTTGCGCAAGCCAGAAAGCTCACGCGGAGCCAGAGTTTCCTCGCGCGAGAAAAGAGTTTCCTCGCATGGGAAATTGGCAAAAACCAAAAAATTGTTATTTCTTGCATCGCAAAGTCAACCAGTTGAACTGTATGTCAAGTAGTTCCATAGCTGCATTTGTTGTCTTTTTCTTTGAAAATCATCATTGTTGAGGTATTGATCCAATTTTGTCCTTTTGTGTTGCAGGTCAATCTCCCAGACATTGGTTTTAGGTCCCATCATCCTATCATGGGTGAGTTACTACAGAGATTATCAGACACCGACGGGGCCCACATTGATGGGTTAGGATTGACATATCTGTGTGATGTACCTGATATTTGGGTAAATCACAGATTACTTGGGGCCCTGGTTGAGTGTTTCCATTCAGAGATGAATACCTTTCATCTGCCACAGGGAGAGATGACAGTGACTCCAGAGGATGTATACTGGATATTGAGGGTGTCATTCCATGGAGCTCGTGTGGAGTACTGCATGTAGCCGAGAGATGGTACGTAGGCTTTGAGAGCCATTTTTCAGGATCAGTTGGTGGTGGGCCTGGCTATCTCCTAGGAGGAGATGATACGTACATATGGCCGAGATTACCCCTTGGCAGTTGTTCTCACATTGTTTTTGAGCTGTCATTTGGTACCAGATCGTGGTCAACACGATTTGGAGTGTGGCTGGGGCGTTATGCTCTAGAAGATGCTAGATGTGTCAGTAGTGACATATGGATGGGGCGAGTGTATACTCACATAGATGTATCATGAGATGTACGAGGTCGTGTATCAAGGTGCCCGCACTATGGCAGTAGGAGTAGTCATGTTGCAGATCTAGGCCTGGGAGCACCTTCCCATATGTAGGCCAATTTTCCATGATATGCGGCAGCCATTAGAGCCGTATATTTATAGATATGTCAGTCTGATGACCCAGCCCACGCTGGGTAAGACTGAGCAGTGGCGAGCATAGATTGATGATATGGCTGCAATGATATGGCGACCATGGGCAGCTACTGAGGTCTGGGATGATGCTCATCATGAGCTATCATACATGTTTTTTTTACATCCTTTGATAGGGCATACTATCACAGTGATCGAGTGTTTCCTACTTACGCGTGTGTTGCATCAGTTCAGGAGGCCTCGAGCTGTATCACTTGAGTATTGTACGTATGCCTGATTTGTCGATGAGACAAAGAAGGGTTGGTAGAGGCAGCTTGATAGAGGGCATAACATGATAGATGCCCAGGTACCACCATCCTGATGGGAATACATGGCAGCGGTGACAAATGCAGGTGTGACACCTGCATACAGAGATCAGCTGTTAGCACATCCATTTCCTAGGTTCACATCTCCAGTGGGCCAGATTCCTCCAGTGGTGCAGCCACCACCACAGCAACAGGCACAATAGGTTCCTCCTCCAGGATAGCAGTCTCAGGGTCAGCAGCCACAGCAGCCGCCACTACAGTAGTAGGATAGAGTGGTACATCCACGTACACATCAGACTGTTATCCCTGTGAGGCCTATGGGATCAGATACAGGTGTTGGGCCTAGTGGTAGCTAGGATAGAGGTGCAGAGCAGGGTGATGACACTGTCATGGCTAATGCATCTCTAACTGATGCTCTAGCAGGCGGGCAGGTGACTCAGCTACAGGAGGCTCTCCATAGAGCGAGAGAGAGAGTGCGACAAACAAAGAGGGAGCGTGATGACCTTTATACACAGGTGGTCATTAGAGATACTCAGATATCAGAGCGAGACCAGGAAGTCCAAGAGTTGTGAGAGGCACTGGCCAGAGCACAGTTGGATATTAGATATGAGGCTGCACAGGCGGCCTACTATTATGTTGCATATACTCTTGTAGTTTCTGAGGCAGCAGATCAGATTCTACCTTTTTCAGAGTATGCTAGTGCTCGGGCTGTTCCACAAGGTCCACCTCCACAGCAGCAGGGGATTCCCCCACCTCCACCTCCTCTAGGTGGTTAGGTTATGATGTATATTGTACCACTATTTTGACTTATTGTGCTCGAGTAGCACCCTTGTATATTCAGACCGATCGATATATATATATATGAGCTCATTTTTTGGCATCATTGTACATGTGTATATATTTCTTTAAATGTGTATGAGATGATTTCCTATATGATTTAGATGTATGGATTAGAAATGTATGCGATGAATGAATATGCAAATGTTTATGTACGTGTTTTATTGATGTATGAAAAATGCTATGATAGATGTTAGATGGATAAATGCTATGTAAGATTTGAGTTATGCTTATAATGGATGCACATGTGTATGGATATATATGTATGCAAATGAATTTATGGAAATGCACTTCTTGAAAATGAATGGGATGCAATGAATGCAATGGTACTAATCATCTCATGCAGGGCATTCACAATATACAACAGATACTAGCCAAAAGGACGTGCACGAAGATCGAGAATGAGGACCAGACACTCATGCAGTCAAGAAGAACCATGATGAAAGATGAGGACCTTGAAGAATGAGAAGATAATGAAGAGAGCATCAAACTACCATGATGCAAGCCTAAAATGCGAATGCAAGCCTAAGCTAAATGCAATCCTAGGACTTTGGTTGTTGGACTCATCGTATTTATCATCATTGGGTGCTTTGGATCATCAGAGTCAATACAATTCTTATTGGTGCCGCTGCAACCATAAGAATATGAATATGACTTTCATCGGATAAAATATAGGAAATGCACATAAGCACCGAGGCACAAAATCCAAGGTGATCTGAACATATTTCCGATTTGATATAGTAAAAGTTCACAAGTAAACAAACACAACAATAACAGTCAAGGAGATAGTTTCAACCTCCCCTTGGCGTACAAATAAACAAGATCGAGGGATGTGAGGCTTTTCCACCTTAATGCAGAAGCTCTTATCACATACACCTTGTATATTTGATGTTGTCGGATCATCGAAACTACACCAACAAGCAGTAGACAAAGAAAATATCAATGAAATTCATAAGAACAGACAGCATACTAAGAAAGAGTCAATCATATCTCAGCATGTTTCAAGGTTTACGAATGTGTCTATGTTTAAGGGTGTTAAAAAACACAATTGTGCTTGTGAGTGCCTTGTGTTTGATTGCTATCGAGAGATGTTTACATTGCGAGAAATCCAAAGTGTGTTGAAAAACACAGATGTGTCCAAAGAGAGTGTTGAAAAACACTGTTTGATTAAAGAGTTGAGAAACACCAGTTTGTGCCAATAGAGAGTTGTCATTTGACATGATTACTGACTCAAGTGTAAACCAAAGCGCGGTTGAAATGGGGATCTATGCCCCCAAGTAATGAATGGATCAAAGCCGAGCAAAATGGATAGCGAAACAGTGTGAGAAATGTCATCAATGTAGCAACAGTAGGCAGACGCAGTGAGGACCAATGGTGACTGTCGCGAGAGATTCTCAAGCACAAAAGTTGATAACAAGATCAAAGCATCAGTAGGTAGATGTAGTGAAGACTACTAGCGACTGATGCAAAGAGAGTCTCAAGAAGAGACAAAGCGCTACAAGGCATCGGCAGGCAGACACGGTGAGATCCACTAGTGTCTGATGCAAGAGGAGAACTCCAACAAATAAGACAATGCCCCCTAGACCAGGAACATGCCCCCAAGTATGACCAGTTTCAATCCATGTGAGGTCAAGCAAAATGTAAAATATGATTGAGAGCGAAATGCACACTAAAGCAGGAGAGCGAACTAAAGCTGGAAAGCAAACTAAAGCAAGAAAGCAAACTAAAGTAGGAAAGCAACTGCAAGAAAGCTAAGACATGCTGCAACAAATAAAGCATTGCAAAACATGAGGCGCCTATTTACCAGGTTTTCACCATCTTGGAAGAAATTCTATTTTTGCTACCATGATGCCTGTTTACCAGGTTTTCATCAATGGCACATTTTTCTCTTTTTCTCTTTTTTTTTTTATTTTTCAATTTTTCAATTTTTTTCTTCTTTTTGATTTTTTTGTATTTTTTGAATTTTTTTTTTTTTTTTTATATTATCAAGGCGCCTGTTTACCAGGTTTTCACCAGGATAATAGCTACATCAAAGTGCCTGTTTGCCAGGTTTTCACTAAGATGATCATTTTTTCAGGATATTTTACAATTTTTAGGATTTTCTCAGAAATAAAGTATGTACATGAGCATGCAGAAGATATCTTAACTATAGAATTTCTTCAGGTGAAGAGCGTTGATGGGCTCTTTGAGTGGTTCACCTTCTGTAGTGGAGAGCTAATAAGCATTGGACCCAAATACTGCAGTAATGATATAAGGACCAAGCCAGTTTGGCTCAAACTTCCCTTTATGAGTTCGTTGTTGTTGATTTTTAGGATTCTCTCTCAGGACGAGATCAACTGTTTGGAAGTCTCTTGGTCTGACTTTCTTATTATAGCTCTTTGATATCCTCTTTTGGTATGCTCTGAGATGATCGAATGCCACCTTCCGGCATTCATCCAGTAACTCAAGCTCTTGAAGCCAATATATTCTCATGTCATCATCTGTAATGAGGCCTTTCAAAGAGACTTGCAATGTAGGAATCTCAACCTCAATAGGAAGTACATCATCTGCGCCATAGACTAAAGCAAAGGGTGTGGCCCCTATTGGCATTTTGATACTAGTGTGATAGGCCCATAAAGCTAAATTTATCTGGAGGTGCCAATCCCGTCCAGACTTGTGTACCATACGGTGTAGGATCTTGAGAATTGTTTTGTTAGAAGCTTCAGCTTTCCCATTACCCCGGGGGTAATAAATAGAAGACCAATGTTGGATGATCTTGAACTTAGCACATAAATTTGTCAGATCTTTATTCTTGAACTATCCTCCATTGTCAGTGATAATAGAGGAAGGTACACCATACCTACAAATAATGTAGTTTAAGATAAATAGAGCTACGGATTTTCCATCAGCTACACTGAGAGGCACTGCCTCAACCCATTTAGTAAAATAATCCATAGTAGTGATAATGTACTTGTGTCCTCTTGAGGAAGATAGATATATCTAACCTACTAAGTCGAAAGCCCACTGTTGAAATGGCCAAAAGGTGATAAAAGGAATGAGTTCCTTAGCTAGAGCATGAATCAAGTTTCCATGGAGTTGACATTGCTTATAAGATTTGGCAAACTGTGTAGCTTCCTTCTCCATATCGGGCCAATAACAACCAGCTCTAATAATCTTACGAGCCAGTGTCAGGCCATTTGAGTGAGAACCACAAATGCCTTCATGTACCTCTTCTAACGCGCGTTTAGACTCATCAGGTTCTAGACACCTAAGGAGGGTACCGTCTAGACCCCATCTATACAAGTCGTTTGCTATGATGATGTACCATGAAGCACTGTAGATTAGATGGCATTTTTCATTTCTAGTATATGTGTCAGGAATAGTTTGGTTATGGAGATAGGACTATATGTGGTGGTAGCGAGATGAATCATGCTCAATTACTAAACAGACCATCGGGGAGTCAGGAGAGTCATAGGCAGGGTAGCATAATGTCTCCACTAGGAACTCGTGTCTGAAATCATTCTCTGGCATTTGCAACATAGAGGCCAAAGTAGCCATAGCATAAACTGCTTTATTATCCACCTGGGGAATTTGCTGAAAAGTGACATGTGCAAAATAATTCTTAAGACTGTCAACCATCCTTTTATAGGGTACCAACTTTTCATCTTTGGTTTGATAAGTATTGTTGACCTGATTGATAACTAGTTGTGAGTCTCCAAAGACTTTTAGTTCATCCACTCACCATTCAATAGCAATCATGATTCCATTGATTAGAGCTTCATACTCGGCGGTGTTATTGGTACAAGGGAGCATCATTTTATATGCCTTTGGTAAGGAGTATCGCTGCGGTGTGATAAACAAAATCCCAGCTCCTGACCCCTGTTGGGTGAACGAACCATCAAAGAAAATTGTCCATGTTTGATGCATGAGAAGCATAATGGACTCATCTAGTAATTCCATCTTTAATGGTTGGTGATCTGTAAAAGGTGCTTTAGCCAATTGATCTGCAATCACCTATCCTTTAATATCTTTTCTCTCAACATATACAATATCGAACTCACTAAGGAACATGACCCATTTAGCTAGTCTACTTGTGAGGGTAGCTTTACAGAGTAAGTATTTCAATGGATCGATCTTTGAAATCAACCTCGTAGTGTGAGCCAACATGTAGTGTCATAGCTTCTGGGAAGCAAACACCACTGCTAAGAAAGCCTTCTCAATTACTGAATAATTCATTTCGTAAGAGACCAATGTTCTACTGATATAGTAAATGGCTCTTTCTTTATGATTTGGGTCTTCTTGGGCCAAGAGAGCACCCAAGGATGTTTCTGTCGCTGAGATATACAGGATCAAAGGATTCCCCTAAATGGGAGGCATCAGTATGTGTGGATTAGCTAGATACTATTTAATTTGTTGAAACCCTTGTTCACACTCTTTGTTCCAGTCATAAGTCACGCCTTTATGCAGGGTTTTGGTGAAAGGTTGTGACTTGTCAGCTAATTATGAGATAAACCGCCTGATAGATTGAAGTTGACCTTGAAGACCCCTGATTTGTCTGATATTATGGGGTGGTGGCATTTCCATTATAGCTTGTACCTTTTTCGGATCCACCTCAATTCCTTTTGCCAAAATAATGTAGCCAATTAATTTTCTAGAAGTAACCCCAAATGCACATTTCTTAGGGTTTAGGTGCAATCAAAATTTCTCCATATGATCTAGTATAGGACCTAGATCAGTGAGATGTGTTTTTCTATCCATACTCTTGGCAAGTGTATCATCCACGTAGTCCTCCATTGTCCTATGCATCATGTCATGAAATATTGTAGTAACATCTCTTTGATAAGTAGCCCCACCATTCTTTAAATCGAAGGGCATAAAAATCCAACAAAATGTACCCCATGCACAAGTAAAGGTTGTTTTCTCTTGGTCTTCTAGCACAATTTTGATCTGATTATAGCCAGAAAAGCCGTCCATTAAGGAATACATCTCATATCCTGCTGTCATATCCACGATCATGTCAATATTAGGGAGTGGAAAATCATCTTTCGGGCATGCAAAATTTAAATCTCTAAAGTCCGTGCAGACCCTAATAGATTTGTCATGTTTGTTTACTGGAACTATATTAGAAATCCACTTTGCATAATCAATCGCTCGGATGAACCCAGCTTTCAGAAGTTTTTCCAATTCTGCCTTGATCAATAAAGCTACATGCTGATGCATCTTTCTAAGTTTTTGTTTGACAGGTTTCACACCTGGTGATATTGATAAGTGATGCATAATGAGGTCAAGGTCCACACCCGGCATGTCAGAATATGTCCCTGGAAAATTTATCTTTTTTTCTTGGAAAAACTTTGTAAATTCCTTAAGTTCCTCTGAAGATAATGACTTGGCCATATGAATGATATGTGGATGTTCTTTTGTTCCTAGATTTATTGGTTGAGTAGGTTCAATCAACACTGATGAGTGTTCCTAAAAGTGACTCAGAAGTGCATCAAGTACCTCACCCTCAGGCACCTCAAAGAGGTTTTCACCTTTGGGTACGTCTTTTCTTTTTACTTTTTTGGCTCTGATACTACCACAACGCGGTTTTCACCATCAGAGCGCTTATTTTTTCTTCTTTTAATTTTTTGACTAAGGTACTTGATGTCAGCCTCGGTCATGTTGACACTTTATTCACCAGTGGAGGACATTACAGGCTCAATAGCATGAAGGTAGTAGGCTAAGGTGTAATCGTTCTGGAATGTAAGGACTTCACTAGATGAAGAAGAGGAATTTTGGTCTATTAATTTAGGGTGTTGGAGGGAAAGGGATGTGATAGGTTCAAGTGCATCCACGGTATAGTCATAATTGAAAGAGTTAACTAGCAAGAGGGGATCTAGACCGATCTCGTCCAAAGGTGTGTTTGAATCCTTTTGATCTCTAACGACCGAATTAGAAGACATGTCAACACCTATAGACTCTGACTCATTAGGCTTTTCACTAGACTCCTCACTCATGTCGAGAGGTCTTTTGCAAGATCCTGCTGACAAACTATCAAACTCATACTCATGAGAGTCTGTATCTGAACTCTGACTTGGGTGCTTGCACCATGAAGGCTTTTGAGTTCTTGTAATATGACTCTGTTCTTGTGTCCACCATTCTTGAATGCCTGGTGGTATGTACCTTTCTCCTTTGAAGTTAGGGTCTTGTAAGTCTTTCCATTTCTCATAAGTGAGTGTCTCACATTAATTAGTTTGATCAAAATCACTGTCTATTTCTACAGTGCAGGTACATGGCACAAATTTATCTGGCTCAGCAAAGAATGCCGCCAGGTCCAGGGGGATGGGATAAGGAAAACAATCCTCATTCGAGCTATCTTGTATAGTGTCAGCTGCAGTTGTACTTTCAGGTTCCAGTGTAGGCTCTACTTTTGGCACAAATTTATTGATTCCTAGATGAAACGGAACCTTTTTGAAACCTAACCAAGTGGTATCTTTTGTCTTTTGACCTATAGCTTGAATAGGTTCCACTAACCCATTGTCATTCACACCTAGAGGGCCACTTCCTTTGTACCCAAAATGTTTCATAATCTTAAGACCCTCGCTGTTAGGATTTAATTCACGAGCCAAGGTAGTTTGTTCAGCTGTGTTCTTTCCTTTACAAAGCTAGGCTTTGATAGCTCTATCCTCATCTTCATCTTCCAATGGTGTTTTAGCCCTTACAAATGTACCTTCATAAACTACCTCAGGGGTAATGGAAGGTTTATTATGTTCAGAAGGTCTCCCATAAGACTTAGGAGACAGGGGAAGAGCCGCTAATGACAGCACGGGCTCCATTTGATATCCCCCCATGCCCATATCTATGATTTTCAGTGTCTATTCCATGTCTTTGAGCTGGGCATCACAGAGTTCTGTCTATTCTCTATTAGTCAGAACAAGACTATCGACTGATTGAGTGAGAGCATTACAAGAAGATCCCATGCTAGCGGGAACAGTCACCTCTGTGCCTTGAAAAGAAAACTTGATACACTGATGGTATGTAGAAGGAACCACTTGCATCTCGTGAATCCACAGTCTTCCTAGTAAAATATTATATGCAAGAGGAAGGTCTAGCACCTGACATATGACGTTTCTTTCAACTGGGCCAACCCGAATGGGTAGCACAACTAGACCTTTAGATGTTCTCTATTCCTCATCATAAGCTTTTATGGTAATTCTCTTGTGAGAATCTATGCGATCCTCGCCATAACCTAGTTGAGAAATAAAATGAGCGGAGCAAATATTAAGACCAACACCATTATCAATGAGCACGCGGTGGACTAACTGTTTAGCTATCATGACTTCTATGTGTAGAGGAGCATTGTGTGGGTGACTAATTGAGTGATCATCTTCTTCAGAGAAGGATAAGTAATGTGGCGAGGTCAAATGACCTACCATGGATTGAAACTGATCCAAGTTGATATCTTTGGGGACATTAGCTTTGGTGAGAGCTTTATCCAGAATCTGCCTATGAACAGGCGAGATTTTTAATAGCTCAAAAATAGTTATCTGAGCATTGTTCTTTTGAAGTTGGTCAATGATGTTATAACCAGCAGTAGGAGGTGTAGGGACCACCTTCGCGGTCTTGTTGGTGGAACCAACAACAGTCTTATTCACAGTTTGTTTTGGCATGGACATAGCAGCAGGAGGGTTAGGACCCTTGATAGTGATTCTAGCATTAGACCGAGTAATAATGTTTGCACAATCCCAGGATGTTTCAGATTGAGATTCAGGGCCTCTTATGACAAACGGGGTTCTAGGTTTAAAAACATTCCCACTTCCCTTGTCGGTAAACATATTGCAATATTCCACTCCTATTGGTTCAATCATGTTGATCACATTATCGTAAGTGGTATTGGCATAATTAACTTTGGCATTATTATTCTGAGCATTGGAGGATTTACCTTTCTCATGACGAGGGAAGGGGTCTTTGAATGCTTGATGATCTGAATTTTGGTTATGATTCCCCACATCGATGACCTGGTCATCAATCAAGTCTTGAATTTTATGTTTTAATTGGTAACAAATAGCAGTCTTGTGACCTTTATTCTGATGGTAATCACAGTAATCATTTTCTTTCCATCAATGAGGTCTTGGTTGTGGATCGTATAAATGTTTCTCCAAAGGAGTAAGAATTTGATTTTGCACCAAAGTTTTGAAAACCACATCAATTATTTCTCCTAGAGGGGTAAATTCACGCTTGGTTCATGGTATCCAAGGTTTGTTTCTAGCAAATTTAGAGGGTTGTTGAGTGGTTGTCACAGCCTTTGTCATAGCTTTGGTCGCTTGTATTCCGACGGTGAGATTAAAGACTGGTTTTGAAGAATTTGAATTCACGTTATCAACCACCCCATCGTTCACAACATCTCTATTTTTGTTGGGGAATTTATCTTTGTCTTTGTTGGACGATGAAGAATTTTGCTTGTTACCTTTATATAAAGTCAATTCGCCCTTTTTAACCATGAAGGCTTCTATTCTCACAGCCTATTTTATCATACTATCAAAGTTAAGGGGACCTTGAAGTTGGACTTGATACTCGAAGTCAGGGGTGAGATTATCCAAGAATATATCGAGTTTCTCAGACTCGGGTATTTTGCGAGGGTACTTTGTGCAAAGTTGTCTCCATCTTTGGAGAAACATCAAGAATGGTTCCCCTTGCTTCTGTTTAAGGTTGCAGAGATCCCTTATGTTAACAATATGTTGAACGTTATGAGAATAGTGTTGCATAAAAAGATTAGTAATCTCGTCAAAAATTTTGATGCCAGTGGGCAATCGTGAGAACCATTCCATAGCAGGCCCACCTAAACTTCATGGAAAAAGATGCATCAAATACATTTTATCATGCATAAACTCCATTGACAAGGCACAAAATTCTCTTAAATGATCCTGGGGATCAGAGGTACCTAGATACTTGTCATATTTTGGGAGTTCTACACCTTTGGGAAAAGGTTGCATAACAATACTCTTATCAAACGAAAAAGGACATATACTTTCCATTGTGAACTATTATGTAGGATTGTCCTTATCTTTCATAATTTGACTAAGTTGTCCTTGCATTTTGTGAATTATCTTATGCAACTTAGAAGATTTAGTTTCCTCTTCTTTAGAGACAAGTGTATCCACTTGGAAGTTTGCGGGTAATTTAACTCCTTGATTTGCTAAATCTAGGAAATATTTTTCTTTGTCTTTCGCAAGGAGTATTTCCATCATTTTAATAAGAACTTTATTAGAATTTTCTATGTCTATATCATTCTGAGTGATAGGGTCATTTTCATTACCAAGAATTTCATAAAAACTTTGAGTTTGGTCTTGACCCTGATGTTGCTCTTGACCTTGTTCATGTTGAGATTGGTCTTGACCTTGTGTGTAATCAAAATGAGATGTCATATTGTTAACATGAGATTGTTCTGTATGCACTCCTTTAGTATGAGAGTGAGAACTCATAGCCAATGTTCTCTTTAGCGAATCAAAAGGATTGAACTGTGAAAAAGGATCACTAAGGCAGTGAGGGTCGTTAATAGGATCGACCCAAACAGATGGCTTCTTTGAGATAAATGGATGATGTTGATCTTGAAACAACGGATTAGAAAAAAATGAAGCACTGGCTTTGGATTCGAAATTGGGTCTGCACTAAACGGGGAAGAGGAACGTGATGATCCCTCTTGATTATCCACTTGGATAACAGGTTAAGAATGAGCTTTGCCTTGATTGCAAGATTTACTTTTAACTACTTCAGAACCGCGTATGGGAAAGATATTACCGCTCCTAGTTGTAACAGGCATAGACAAAGCTAATACAAGAGGAAACTTAAGATCTGACTCAGAACTCTGTCTCTAAAGGTATCAAAAAAGACAAGGTAATAGGCTAGAACAGCCAAGGTATGAGATGCACCCGGCATGAATCATTGAAAGTATGGCTAGAACAACTGAGATATAACTATCATGTCGCAAGGTACAAAACATAAGAAATGGGATGGAGACAAAGAGACAAGACAAGTTCAAGTATGAATCAGTCAGTTTACAACTCAGAACAACTAGTTTCAGTCCACAGACAATGAAGGAACAAGCAATCAAATCCAGACAAGAGGCAGATACACAAACTCAGTTTCAAGTTAAAGACCAGGTTTTGAGACACAGTGAGAACTGTTCTCTAACAAGATATCCAGGCTTAGGACAGTTTTAAGATGATATAAATCAGCAATCTCTATTTCAAGGTGACAAGCATTCGTTTAAAAACATAAAGTTTCAATCAGGTAGTGATGCAAACAGTAGTCGAAAACAATTCCACCAAGGACAAAGCAACTTGGTAGAAACATGGGAGTCTTTGTTTGAATGATAGAATGGACAGTTTAAGACTCAAGAACAAACACTTAATTATCTCTACAAAGAAAATTGGTTGAGAAGACAAAATATGTGCCCCACTGTCTTATGCGTATGCGTTCACCTCACACAGTAGTGTCACCCTCGAAAGAGTGCACGTGTTTTCAGTGTTTCCAAGGACTAAGTATATATGTTCAAAGGTAACCCTTAAATAGGGGCCAGCATCATATACCACTTCAAACATCCAGGTGCATACCTATGTCAAGAATCTAGGGGAGAGATTCTT